>JAOYRR010000334.1:0-261513 GCA_038994665.1 Podotricha telesiphe
CTAAGGTGGAAATCGAAAAAAACACCCAATCGCATTTACAGACAGACGCTATCTAATTTTTATTTTAACTTTATAATTGTGTACCTAAGACTATAATGGACTATATTTTAAAAACACTGGACAGTCAAGGAACCATTTTTCACAGCGAAACTTAATTTGTACCCGCTCGTTTTTCATCTAACCCTAACGTCAGTCGATAAAAAAGTGGTGTAAGTCTTATATACAAATATTTTTGTTAAAGATAAAAAAATATATATATATCCTCTTTTGTATTAATATAAAAAAAAAGATTAAAAACACCTTTATATTTGGACGAATTCCCTTTAATAAACATACAAAACAACTGTTATTATAAGTCCAATTTGTTAAAACATGTATATGTATATATATATATAGCTACACTATTTATAATCTTTCAAACACCATTTATAAACTATAATATTTACATATTTAATGTACCATCAAAAAAATATATTATAAATAAATAAATTACATGTTCGAATAAAAAATCTATAATATAAACTCTTGTATATCTATAATATATTTAAAAATATATATTTTTATATAAATAAAATTATCAAAATCCTTCCAGTAGTTTTTGCGCAAAAGACTGACACTTTAAAAAAATAGTTTTTTTATTTCTGGCTGCTACTACTCAATACACATAAAGTTTATTTACTCTTTTGTTATAGTTTATATTTATAGGTAGAGACCGGAGCTCGGATAGTGAAGGCGAGCGTTAATACATTTTAAAGGGGCCCAGGCACTGTTACAAGCACCTCTTGCTCCTTGCTCCTTAGCCTCCTTAGAATGACTCCTTAGATGATTTTTTCTCTTTCTTATGTGAAAAGATTTAATTGTTATCTGCATCAAAAAATTACTATATACATAAATAGATTTTTTATTATAACAGGGCAGTCAGAGAGACATAGTGTCAAGACATTCCGTTACCTAGTATCCGCCCGAATCTTGAAACCATAAAACAAAATTCTGAGTTGTGCCATTTTTACTTTTATAGCGAGATAAAAGGTCGCATCTTGTCCGTGCCTTGAATAGCGCCACACTCAATTTGTTTAGCGACAACGCAACCCCTAAACCCTAGAAAACTGAACATTATTTGTACGTTACAAAAGAGATACATGAAAATGACATATTTTATTTCATTTATATAGATACTTTAATATATTTCTTACAAACTTTTCGTTCTAAGTGTTTGATATAGAGAATGATATCACTTTACATTTTATTTTCATTATTAATTTAATTATATTATATTGCCGATTATAATGACATAATTACGGTAAAAAGTATACTGATTGTTATATAAAGTTTACAAATAGCTATAGATATATTGCTTGAAAATAAAAAAAAAAACTATATAGTTATCACTTCTGTTAGCGGTGATACTTAATACTTTTTAATACTATACTTTTAACTATAGTTAATACTTTTTTTAAATGTAATTATGTCATTATAATCGGCAATATAATATAATTAAATTAATCTAATACCACAACCGAATATGTTACAATTTTTTTTATGATCATGATAATTGCTTGAAAGGTCACTGTTGTGCGAATGAGTGTGGGTTCGATTCCCACTCGGCGATACAATATTTATTTAATTATTTTCATTTCGCTTTTCTAGTGATAAGATAATGCATGGCATGAGTTTGGGCCAATACATAATTATTGCTATATGGTAACGCGGTAATATAATTTTTATTCTCGTTTAACAATTGTGGGAAGCATTGTTTTCACAATTGGGTATATAGAGATTATAAGGCCTTTACACACACCGTTCAAAAATTGCCATATACAGTCAGTATTTCACGACCACACGGCTTGGGGGCCATTTAGTAAGAGTTTTCAACCCAGCAGTAATGCACCTCGGATTAGCTTATCATTGGTTACGATATTGCCTCTGCGCAAAGTTAATAAACATATGAGCGTCCAAACTACTTATACTATTGAACATAACCAAACGATAGCGCGATTCAGACACACCGTAACGCCATCTATTATCAGTTTCGTAAGCCATTGCTACATATTTTTTAGCATGCCAGCAACTATATTTCATTGGACGTCATATTTGCTTATTTGTGTAGTTACTGACTGTAAGCACGATGATCATCGGTTTAATTCCCATTTAAGTGAATATTTGTTTAAAGCATTTTATTAAGCGACATTAAAATTTGTTGTTTGTAGTTACAAAAAGCGCAAAAACTAAATAAACAGTGACTCAATTTGCTTTAAAAAAAAAGAGAAATTTCGATAACTTATGGTCAGTTTGTCCGGAAGATTTCACCGAACATTCAAATGTAGAATCACGCGCGTTAACCGTTAGTGCACATTTCAGAAATAGAACACGCCCGCCATACTGAGTGGCCGGTTGCAGTACCTGCTCAGCTTATAAAGCAAAGTGTTTATTTTATCGTAACCAATAAAGTATGCAAAAGACGCACAGTGACCGCATACGTTCCTGTGAAAATTGCTATAAAACATATCAAAGACCTAGTCTGTAATATTACGAGACACGTCTTTACGTGTTAATATCACATTCCATAGTTATTGTAGCTGCAAAATTATAAATTAAGCATTAATTTTAAAATATTTTTATTTGCTATCTATGCTCAAAGAATACTTTCAGGTACTTTCGGAATTAGCATCATATAAAATGACATTATAACATCTGTCAGGTATTTTTCGAATTAGCATTTTATAAAACGGCTTTAAGTTAAATAATTCCTGTAATCACTTTTTTTGCGATAGGTATTTTTGTTATTTATTTGTTAGGTTAAAATATTTTAGAAGTGAATTTCAATAAAAAGCAAATTTTAACTTTTACTTATTTACACTAAATTATAAATGTTTATCCAAAACTAATGGCGGTTCAGTACTTTGGTGAATCATAATTATTTATATGATATTATCATAATTAACATTTTTTAGGTTTCAAAATATCTTTATAAATAAATAAAACTTAAAATAACCATTTCAATTATATTACAGAGTCCAGCAAAGTGTCTTGAAAAGGGGCAAACCAGTATTATTATTACACAAAACTCTTTATAATAAAAGCTACAGTAGCTGCGTTTATCAACGTCCCCCGTTTTAAGACGGATCTCGAAACACCAGCTTTTCGTGAACCGCGTATGAAATCTTTTTCTCCCTTATTAACTTTTTATTACGAGATGCAAAGTTCAACTTATTTTGGCTTCAGGATGCGAGTGTCATTTGTCATGTCAGATGCTGGTGATACCATGTCACATAGTCTGATGGGCAGAGATTTGTATACTTAATACAAACTATGAATATTTTTATAACGATAGTATTGTTTTTTCGGATAAAATTCCTAACATTTTAGTTAGTAGATTTTAACAGTGTATTCGACTTTGCAAATCTATTTTGTTTAAATTAAAAAGCCTTTTGTTTAAAAAGAAATATTCGAAATTTCAAAATTATTTGGTTCTTAAAACATGCTTTGTTTTAACTCTTTTCTCGTATATAATCTCCGGGTTTTTCCTAAACCATTTTTGTATTAAAGTATGTATTCTATATTTTGAACATTTTAAAATGTTATTCACACACTTAGGAAATTAAAAATCATTTTTAGAAAATGTATAAGTAGTTGACCGCAGCGGGATTCCAACCCGCGCCTCTTGGAAACCGTCCAAGTGCTCTGATCGTTTATACGCTTATTACAACTTATTTTTGTTGTTAGCATATGCTAACTGCAAATATTTTAATATATTCTGTCAAAAACGCATGGAATTAGCAAAAATGTAGAATATAGAATATATATATATATATATATATGAGTAATGAAAAGCCTTGGATGTAAGATTAAAAATCAAACATTCTACATACATGATTCAGAAAATAAATATTTACAATACACTGCAAAAACATAAATAAATTTACGTCCAAATTATTCCATAGTAAAATTACATTTACCAAATCCATTACAGCGGTATGAATAACAAGGTACAAATCGGAGTTGCCATTAATATAATATAAGCCTAGTCTCAGAACATAAATAAACATTAGAGAAAGACACCGCAAGAATACTCTTAAAAAATTCATCGAATTTTTTTTCTTCAAAGAGTTCACACCTTCTGAGGTTCCTTGGGGTTCGTTCCCCGCGCGAAATTTACATATTTCCTCAGTAAATTTGTCTCTATAGAGATTATAAGTATGAAAATTCGACAATATGCGCCTGCCACTTACTTTTAAAAAGATTTTTTTTTTGATTCTAATTAAAAATTCTGTTTTTCATTGCTTTGATTTACATTTTCTTTATAAATTTTATTTTCGCCGGTTGAATAACTTAACTATGAAGACGTGACGGAGTGGGGATGCCATACTGAGCACAACGTTTGTGGGTTTATTGCCGATATTATATACATATGTATATATGTATATGTTACCCCGGTTCCAGTTTGAGAAAGTTCAGCATGGCGGTTCGCCGCTCAATATGAAAAGTTTCAAAATATAGACGTAACTACTATCTATATTAGAAAAGCTAAATATGTTTTGAAAATAAAGGTTTTAATATAAATATGCGACAAAAACAGATCATTACCGCATTTATACCGCATACGGCCGCACCGAGTGTGGTACTGGGAGATGCGACTACTACCACAATATGTACGGTCGCACATTTCCACGTATGGTATACGTTCCATTTATATTGGATGGAGACAATATCATTAGTATTTTTAATAACATTACCAAACCCCCCACAAATGTTAGTAAAGTTTTAACGACTGAGACCTGCAATCGTCATACAATATTAGCATCACATGCTATCCTTTCCTAATTAAACTATTGAAGCTAACTTCAAAAATAAACTTTTAATTATACTCAAAAAAAGAATTAATATACTAGAATAATTATATTGCACAAGAAATGCTATCACTACGACACACGTCAAAAATATGTGAGAGTTAGTTACCATTCCAGCCGCTTATGGTGTTGATATATGACGACATTGACAAAAGATAATTAAGAAGTAGAATATTCTAGTCAGGCTTCAAATCGACTACCGCTTCCTGCCCATCCAACAGTTGGACAGTGTTTACGGCTACTGCACTGTTAGAGAAAATTAATACTTAAATAGTATGGATGTAAGTACATTTTGCATGATATAAGCCAAGCTGTGGTGGAATCCGTCGTATTAATGGGCAAATTGTCACTGACACGTCTATAAATATTTTCTATTAATATATGAACATATTTCCATAAAGGTTTGTTATCTATTTTAAACATAACTAGTCAATTTAAAAATCATTATTTTTCTAGTATAGCAAGAAATACATAGAATACCTAATGTTCAGACACCCCGTCCTCCGCGTTCCGCCCAAACAGAGGTAATGGAGTGTTTAGGCCATGATATGATGCTTTTACCTTTTCAGGGCAGGCACGTGGCGGTAATTTAAGTGTAATCATTAACCCCGAGTGGAGATCAAACCCACAACCATCGTGCTTAATATGTACTAAGTATCATTTCTTAAATATTTAAAACTGCTCCGCTCCAATAGCGTCTAATATTAATATGATACGCTATTCTGATTCAGTTAAAACATTTTAAACTAACCAAAAGGGCTGGAATTTCAAATCAAAGTAAGTAAATTCAGCAAAAAGCAAAGAACGATGTGACTAGATCCTCTTTGCCTTGAGAAACACGCCATGCTTCTTATTTCTTATCTATATTACAATTTAAAAAAAAATCCAAAAAAAAATACGAAAATATAGTAAATAAAAATTCCTAAAGCATCTAACATAATCACGAAGCAAAACATCACCCCTTGTACATCTCTTAAGCGGATACAGTTTAAAACGTCCCCTCAGATAATAAAAACTACGCCGAGTGCTGTAGACAATAAGATAATAAGACATAACCCTCTTTTCTGTTCTCAAAAAACTGACAAGCGCGAGTCTGCTAGCATTTACGATGGGTTCTTTTTAAAATAATATAGTTTTTCAAAGCAATAGAAATATGTGTATATAAAAATATGATATTAGAAAATAATGGTATTGCAGCCTAGTTACTTCGAAGTGAGTCCAATATGTAGATTCAAATGTAATATTTGTAAAAAAGGCAATGTGGAATATAAACTGATACATATAGGAGCTCACCTTCATTCTCGAAACTCAAATCAATAAATACATTCTGCGTAAATATGTTCCTTGCTTTTGTTTCTATTGAATTTTATAATATTTAATTTATATATATATATATTACTAGATTTACTGACATACGCCGTATGCCGTCACTATTCACGAGTCTAGTAACGGAAGTTGTAATATGCGTATCTTAAAAATAAACATAAAAACAACAAATGACAAATAATAGATATATTAGTATTACGCGTTTAATTCCGACACCCATCGCATGTCTCGATTTCGAGCGGAACGTTGACAATGGAGTGTCTTGCTTCTAAGTTCTCTCTTAAAAGCGTGAAGTTGCAAAAAAAAAAACGAAGTTTTTGTCACCTGCAACGGAACCATAAAAGACAAGAAGGTAAAAGTTGTACTGAATGGCGGTGAATTTAAACAGTACTGTCGCAAATGGTGAGCATCAAAACTCACAGGTTTATACCGTCGTTACGTGTTATTGCGATTTTATGTTATAGAAGAAGCCGTCCTGGCGCAGTGGGACACTGTCTTACTGTAAAACGCAATGGTTGTCGATTCAAATTCATTATGGGGGAGATATTTAAATTATTTGAAATTAATTTTCTGTCTGGTAAGCAGCGTTAGGTTCCGCCACCCAACAAGTCTCCAAATCAGTCGGAAATAAGATAATCTTAACGTTATGATGGATGTAAACAACTTGAAGTTGCTTTTTTCTGTTATAGAATTAGTTTCTTAATTCTATTATAATCTACTTACTTACTTACTCAATTAAGGTTACTCAATCAATGAGGTTACTCAATTAATTACTGCTTGTTAATTTGCATAGCAGGACTTACATGTCACAACGAATTATTGAATCATGATCTTGAATTTATAATTTCATCTAGTTAAGGCTTGCTTGGTGAATATCAGCCCAACTATATAGTGTCCGACATATAACCAGGAGACTGGAAAAGATTTAGAATGGCAAAATATAGCAAAAATGCTTATATTTTTTATATATACCTACATAATACAACCACTAAAGAAAATGGAGTATAATCTCATTGTGTAATATAAACTATATGGCAAATGTACAAATAAAACAATCAATATTACAACTATAAGTATATGCCGCCTACCATCTTTTTAACCAACTCCAACATCCAAAGGTTGAGATTGTAGAAGTTTTTAACATTTTTTTTTATTTTACAGCGCAGCGGGATTCCAAGAAGCGCGGGTTCGAATCTCGGTGCGTTCAAATTTTTATACGTTTTCTAAAAGTATGTTTTCCAATTGTAGAAGTTACTGTACTTTTTATTTTCAGTATTTCTGTGTTAAACATATTTTGAGAAAACGTATAAAAATATGTTTATCAACTTCCTAAATGTGTGAATAACACTTTAAAAAATGTTAAAAATATTTCTGTTTAGATATTTTGTAATTTTATGTGTATTTGTGACTATACCCACATGACCCTTGTTACAAGATAAAAAATGTCAAGTAATTCTTAAAAATCAGTTCTTTCTATCAAAAGCACTACACGTTCAAAAACGCGCAATTTAAAGCCCCCAAAGCACAAGCAAATGATAGCCAATAAAAATAATAATATAGGTAATCCTTTTTCCTAACTGCGCGACTCGAGTTCACACTCCCCAGACACCTGTACGATATATTTATTGCGATCGTTTAAAATGCGCTTCAATAAGCACGGATTGATTGCCATTTTTATTTGTGTCTTACTTTTTGATAGATGTGCGATATTGTGCCTGTGATATATTGTGCATATGTGTTTTCTTATAAACTGGTAACAGAACGGAGAAATATAAGATATATATGACGTAACCCATACTATAAACTATCTGTGTACTTAAATTTTTTTTTTAACTAATAAACATTTAAATTTATATCATTATTAGGTATTAAGTATATTAATTATATAATGTTTCAGAGATTAATCGGAACAAAAAGACAGACAAAAATGGATAAAAAAAAATTTTTTAGCTACCTATACATACATATACATTTAGTAACGAGCGATTATTTGAATAAAAAAAAAGACTCCAATTTTATTTATTTGTTCAGATATTAGCGTACAGCGTATAATTTATACAAAGTAGATTATAAAATAAAAAAAAAATTCGAAGATAGTTCTTGTCATTTTGGTCTTCCTGTCAAGGATATCATCATCAGTATAATGTTAAAAAGCTATTGTATTATGATCTAATACTAACATATACGAGTATGCAAAGGTGGCAAGTGGGTAGGTCAAATAACTTAATAGTGTCTTACATTGATTGATTGATTGATTTATTGATAGATACGTATTGAAGTGAAGTTATAAGAACGTGTTCATTTTCTTTACATCTCATGTCAGTCACTACATTATATAAAAAAGCCTTACATGGGAAACGAACCTATTACCCTTATACTATAATAGAATAGATTTATAGCGCAATGCTGTTAATGTTTTAAATAAAAACAGGAAGAAGATTTACGAAACACGATCGTTCTATAATCTTTCCACTCCAATTTCGCGAGTTGAAAAATACAAGTCAATAAATCTTGAATTTTTTTTATCCTACCAATAAAGCGTTTAGCATTTTTACGAAGCTGTCCTTTGTAAATTTAAACAAATGTAAGAGGGAGTGTCTTCATAACAGTGAATAAATAAATGGAAAAAACCTACTTCATAACTTGCTATTTGTCATGGTATTAAGAGGCTTGCGTTTTGTACGGGAGTGTTTCGCTGTATTTTTGATTAGTCATATACGATCGTTTGGTACTTTTTTATTAAAGAAACATTAAGACTAATAAACTGAGGACTTCACGCTTTTTCCCGCGTAGCAGGTACGTCAGAGAGAACCTAGTGTCAAGACACTCCGTTCTATACTTTGGGCCAAATTCGAGACATTGCGTGTTGCGTCGAATATCTCAAAGCCGTGCTTTTCTTGTTCACCAAAGCGGAGAAATGAAAATGATTAAATTATGATAATTTCACTGAGTGGGAATCGAACTCACAACTAATCACGGTTACTCACTGGCACTGTGCCACCAAGCAAAACGTGTATATTTTTAATTAATTTTGTCTTTTTTAGTTGAGCAAAAGTTTCTTTATAGTTTCCTTTCAAAATGTGTAGTAATCGCGAAAATGAAAGGTTTTAAAATATCTCTTCAATAGACTGAAATTAAACAACGATGTGACTTTTCACAAAATTTTCACTGCCTGAGGTGTTCAAGATAAAAAAATTAACTTTGAAATTAAATTTACTAACACAAAATACGTATCTTCAATTTTCAAGCAACATTCAACTCATCTACGCTCGCCACGTCTTCAGCGCGATGGAGTTTGAAAGACAATTTATATGCAAATTCACTGAGTACCTGCGCTGTAACGTATCCATATTTAGTTATCGCATGCTTAAATTATTATATTTATATAGTGAATATCTTATAAATTTTATTACTTAAGAAAATATTTACTTAAAATAACTGGATCTGTTTATAGTGATTTGTTTTAATAATATCTCATTGCAGTTTAACTTCAATTACTACAAACTTCTTTAATGTTATAAGAAGAAATAAGCTGATTAGCTTATATATAACTAGGCTATAGTTTTCGTGTGCAAAATTAATGGTCCAATCACAATGTCAATGTAAAAACGTTTGTGTACCAAGGTATACATATGTATCATATAATTCCACAAATAATTAAAGACCACTTGATTAATTTAAAGTGAAGATTAAAAGCATGTAATTGAGAAAATATGTTTTTCTGTCAAATAATATTATACTGATGTTATTGTAAATTATATTTGAAAAGAGCAACTGTCGAGTTTCTCGCTCGCCTTCCGAGTTTCCGTGGAAGCTCCCAGTAGGACTGACAATACTGACATTTAATACTAATTGGCGATTCGAAAGTGCTTGTCTGTATAGTCTATTTGAATTATGAACAATTTGATCTGGATTTTGATTTTACTAATGTAATTATAATTGTATTTTTTATTCGATCTTGCAAAATCACCACGAATTGGTGTGAAAATGATACATATAATTATACATAAATGATCATAGGTGTAAAATAACCTCTATTGTAATAAATAACAATTTATTGACTAAGAAATTACATTATTTTAGATCCATCTTTATTTAATTAGGTTTAATTCGAAAGTAGTATAATTTGTGGCACGCTAAATCGTGAAAAAATATTCCTGTAAGTTTCAATTTACAACGTCTGACTGCAATCGCAATTGGTTGTGAGTTCGATTCACATTTGGGGAAATTATTCTTTTAAAATTATTTACATTTCTTCGCTCTTTAAAAGCGTGAAGACGTAAAAAAATTGAAGCTATAAGTTGTATATGTATAGTTTCTTACTTATAAAAAAGCCGAAAAAACATTCAAGATCCATAATAGAAAAATTTAATAATACCTTAATCCATTATAACTATTTTAACCGGATTAATCGCCTATATTTTGGTAATCAAAAATATATTTCAGAAAACCCGACATTTCGAGCAGTTTACAGTAATCCGCGGTCACAGATAAACTCAAATGGAATTCGTCTATTGGTGTATATTTCTTATATATCTATGATATTACTCCTTATTACATCAGCTATCTGCCTGAGAAAGTCTCGTCAAAATCAGTTCAGTCGTTCCAGAGATAAGCCGGAACAAGCAGACAGACAAAAATTGTAAAATATATTATTTTGGTATATATATCGTGTATACTATATATATATATGCATTTAGTAAAAAGCGGTTATTTTAATATTACAAACATACACTCTAATTTTATTTATTTGTATAGATGTGTTATTATATTTAATTTTGTTACTAGATATTGCTGTATAAAATTTACACACGATTGAAAATTAAAATATTAAAACTAATTTTAAAAGCCATATGTAACACAAGTCTCTAGAACACTTATTAAGCAGTCGATTTGTCCCCCATATTAACCCTGTCGATATCGAGGGGTGCGTTTGATTAATTGGAATCACAAATCAGATGATCCTGATACTGTATAAACATTGAATAATTGTAGTTACGTCAGTAATACGTCAGTATTTAGATTGCGAATTATTTATTATGTGTTTTTTTATTGCTTGTTTCATACAACAGCTTTTGTAAATAACTAGTTGGGTACAGACATATATACAAACTTGACTTGAAGTGGGTTTAAATTTCGCTTTATTTCGAGAAAAAATTCTTTAAATATCTTATACTACGTAAACTTATATTTGTATATTGTTCTGAACTTCCCTCGCCTTTAAATAAATTGCAAGTTGAATTAAAAACCAAAGTCAGACAATTCATTATAAGCGGAGGTCTTATGTCTCACTAAATGTAATTTTAAGTCGAAATAAACAAATAAAAAATATTAAAATATTACATTTATATTAAGCATAAATAAAAAATATTCACCACAAGAAAGGTGAAGTTAAATTCTAATAAGACAAACTCTTATAACATTATCAGTGAATACTTTTATTTTCAAAAAACGTTACCTAATTTCTTTTATTGTTAGACTTGATTTCAAGGTCCGTTACACTGGAACCCTTCCGTGGCTAATGGATCTAAGAATTAAAACTCGAAGCAGTTTTAACATTTTATTATTATAGCCGACTGTTAATCGACCGTGGTACTTTGCCGTGGTATCTTAGATAGGATTACTTAAGAACTTATTAAACAAATCACAGAAAGAATCTATCTTTCTAATTTCCGCTTTTCATAACAGAGCATTGCAACTACAACTAGAACTATAGTCTATGTTAGACAAAGTTAGTTAAGTACTTAATACAATCATAGTATTAATCGATGCCACCGTGACACAGTGGAACAACGTCTGGCTGTAATCACGGCCGGTTGTAAGTTCGATTAAATTTTTTTTAATATTTTTTCATTTCTGTACTCTGGTGAAAAAGACAAAGTGCAGTGTTGAGTCTCATAACTCAACTCAACTAGGTGTTGAGTCTCGCAACTCAACTCAAATTAACTTGCTATGTCTCAAATACCGTTTCTCACTGACTACTCTGCTATGCAGGAAAAAGCGAGAAATTGAAAAAAATATATATAATTGTATGTAACTCTAATAACTAAAATGCTGAATCCATGCTGAATCCATGCCATGCTTATATTAGCTTGACCTGTATCTCTGTCTACATAATAAAATCTTGCAACATTAAGATAACATATTTTGACAGACTTCCTTTCGATTGACTTAAAATTGACTCCTGCTATCCCTCTCGTGACGACCAGGACAATGAAAAATATATTAAAGCACTTTCTTTTAAGTTTTATAAACTACATTGATTGGTTCCACCGCTATCTTTACCGATTATCATGACCAAAATTATATTTTTGATATTAATTATTGATTGAAATTGATTCTTCACTTGCTGCTTGTAATTCCTTCTGTTTAAAAACAAAATTATTATTATTATTTCTGGCTGCATCTAACTTTATATCACCATAATGTGAAAAAAGTTGTTTAAAAACACAATGGAGGTATTATCTAGGCTTAAAAAAGAATATATATAGAAACTATTGTCGCTCTCTCATCATCATCATCTTCTTTCTTGTAATAGGGACGAAGTTTTCTATAGTTTTCTTAATAAAATAAAATAAAGAATAAAGAGTTTTATGTATGTATCTAAAATAGATAGTGTATTGATAACATGCAAAACTAATAATTTATTCATTTTTACCTTTTTCAACTCAAATATGTCTTCTTCCAATCATTATTAAATGTAATAAATGCATAAATAAATATCTGAAACTTAAATAAAGAGGTAATAAAAAATATACTTAACCAGTTTTCTTGTGCATAGTATCTGAAACAAATTATTTATGTATTAATAAACGTCATTCGTAAATAAAAATATGCTTTTTTTAATATATTCTATATTATTTACAGTAGAAATACTGGGCACTGTAAGATAAAAGATTAAATAGAATACATTGCATTGGTGATTAACAAAGACCATCGTGGCGGTGGGACAGCGTCTGACTGTAAACGCGATTGACTTTGTGGTTTCGAGTCCTATTTAGAGAAAATGGTAAGAAGACAAAACGCGGCGTTGAGTTTCGCTAATCAACGTACAAATAAATTAAAACTAAGTTCTCTCTGATGTATAACATAACAGGGTGTTATGCAGGATAAAAATGAATCTCAAAAAAATATTTAGATAGTTAACCCTTTCCAATATATTTTCACTACTATACAAAATAATCATGGTAGGTTAAGAAACCTAAGT
The DNA here is from genome assembly GCA_038994665.1 of Podotricha telesiphe. NCBI lineage: Eukaryota > Metazoa > Arthropoda > Insecta > Lepidoptera > Nymphalidae > Podotricha > Podotricha telesiphe. The sequence goes on from JAOYRR010000334.1 coordinate 13,381, forward strand.
TATTGACTTTTCGCCAATTTGAGACATGTCGTGTATTGCGTGTCAAAGCCCAACAGAAAACGAATATGTTTTTAATTTGATAATTCCACAAATGATATAAATGTATTCTGTAAGGCTATATTGAGACAACATATATGAAGATTTAACGTACTAAGTTTTTGAATATATCAATAATCGTATTCTAAATATCTAGTATCATATTAGCACAACGGTAGCTAATTTTAATATATTAATAAACTTATATATGTATTAAACACACAGTTAAATAGGTACTAATTAAATCGAGAACTGTAACGCCATCTATTAACCACAAGGTGCACTAACGCAATAGTTATTTATAATTCGTCTCCTTGTCACTAGATGGCGTTAGTGTTCACATCACTATAGTTCGAGTTTATGTAACTTATTCTTTTTTTTGTAATAATACGGTTTTTTAAATATAAGTATTAACTTATATTAGATCCGTATATAGGATTCATAAATAGAAGTAGTAGTGGAGCAGCATCAGAGAGTAAACGCTATTGGTTATGAGTTCGATTCCCACACAAGAGAATTATTTTATTTAAGCTATTTTCAATTCTATGTTCTGATAAGATAATGGCATTAAGTTCCGCCAGTCAACTCGCAATGTCTCGAATTCAGGTGGAAAGAGCGTGTAGCTAATACTGATTGACTGACTAATAGTGAACTATAATATTTCTTTATTTTTCTATTGCATTTATATTAATTTTATTGGCAATTACAATATCAAACAGTAATTCTTGAAATAAATCTCTCTTAAGCAAAATAAGATGTCGTCGCCCGAACAATGGGATGCGCGAGCTTTAATTCAAATACTATGTAAATTATTATTTAGATGATAATAATATCGTCCTAGCAGATATGACAAAATTAATTATTTATGTACCTTCAGTAAATAAAATACAGTATACTTAGTCAGACCATAAATATGTTATAATTAAAAATAAACAATATATTTCCCTTGAATTTGGAATCTTCGAGTTTTCTTATGTTGTATAAAATATTTTGTCACATTAAAATGGAGTAAGGTTATAAAAAGAACCGAATTGCTGTGATTACATACCATGTGACCACAGGCTTGGTATTTGTCAAATGTTTGCGTACTGGGCCTATATAAGCACAATTAAACCTCCTGTGTTTGTGCCAAAAAATAGGGTTGTCCACGTAGTATCCGCACGTTTTTGTGATAAAGGGATCAAAACATCGGCACAAGTGTATCAAGATACCATTCTTCAGAAGGTAGTTAAGCCCCTTAACAACACCATATTCAATAACCAAGAATGGCCTTGACTTGACATCGGGTCATAAAGCTCAATCTACCCAATCTTGGTTAGAAGCTAACGTTCCGGACTTCATCAGAATTGAAGACTGTCGATCGTCTACTCTTGATCTTAATCCACTGGATTATGATATATGGTCAGTTTTAGACCGCTTGCTCTAAACGCCATGATAAATTTGGATTCCAAACGATTGCAGTGAAGAATATTCACATAGAAAGAGTACTTGCTGCTATTAATAACTGACCTTAACGATTAAATTAAATACAGTCCTGTATTGCAGCCAATGGACACTTCGAATAAGCTTTATATATTTTTAATGGTTTTATATTTGTAACAATATTTATGGCTAACTAAGTAAACGTTTCTTTTTTTTATTTTAATTATATTATTAGCCTCGAACTTATGATACTTGTGCTATTTTCACATTAAAACAATAACATCAGCTCTTAATTAGTATATATAAGTATATTCTTTCATATATTATATAGTTTAGAAAATAGATTCATTTAGTTCAAGATAAATTAATATTTCAACAGCTTAACCATATTTCCCGCATAGCATTCAAAGTGAGCCTAGTGTTAAAATACTGTCCTACACTCTCCACCCAAAATCCAGATATTTTGTATTGAGTGTTGGGATTCAACACCGAGCTTTATTTTACCAGAGCGTTAAATAATCATTATTTACATATAATGAGCGGGAATCGAACATACAACCAAAGGCATTAACAGTTAGATGCTGTAAAAAAGCTCCACCACGGTGGTCTTAACATAATTCCTGTAATTTCTAAAGATTCTTATGATTACAATAATTATCGGCGGCTTATGGTTATATCTGGCACACAATTTAGGTTTAATCCAGAAAAACATTTATGTAGGTATATTCAAAATACAGATACATCTTCTGTGTGACATAACAGAGCGTCACTTTAAGCTAAGCGCTAGAAAAATTGTTCTTCAGGAAAACACGAATGAACTTTACATTTAAAATTTATAACTACATCAGTTTATAATTAACATATTTTTACAAGATACAAGAGCTATTATTAAGGACCATCACCCAACACGTGCCGTTTTAGAACAACACCTACATGAAGGTATCTCGCAAATATAAACGAAGCTAATATCAAAAACATGAGAGCAAAAGCTTAGATACATGTATGTTCAAATAGATGGGTAAGAAATCGTAAATCATATGTCTATTAGGACTGGTGCACATTAAAAGGCATGTTACGCAAACTATTTACTATAGTTAATAAACTATCTACTAATGTTATCAAATTCATTCATATCTGAAATTTCATCTATATCTCTTAAAATATTATTTATTACTTAGAGTTTATTATTATCAGCATTTAGATAAGAAAAAATATTATTTAATTAATTAAGTATATATATTTTTCATTTTGGATTTATAAGACTATTTCTTTTTACTTACACATATTAACCATTATTCATATAATATATACTCTTTCCTTTGTATTTCAGGGTAGGCAGAGGAAATCTAATTTCAAGACACTTCGTTCTTAACTTTCCGCCGAAATCGAAACATTGCATGTTGAATAGCGGAAATCAACCCCACACTTTATCTTACAAGAGCGGGATAAATACAAGTAGGAGTGCTGTGTTCGAATGGAGTATGGCTGAAACTGCACCTATCGCGTCTACAGCCAGATACTGTACCACTGCGCTACAATGGTCTCAGTATACTATTGTACGTTGAAATATTTATTATATACGTCTCAAATTAGTGCATTGGGACAGTGACTGATTGGAAATATTTTGATTGTAGGTTTCCCACTCGGGGGAATGATTATATTTATATAATTTCCTTTCTTCGCTCTGGTTCTCAAGATTCTCTCTGACTGAAATGAACCTGCTTTGCGTGAAGAAGAGTGAAGCTACCTGAACGTTTTAGGTCATGTATAAATTCGAATTAAAAACAAATTCAGATAAAAAATAAACTTGCTTCAGCCTTTCCTAATAATAAGTTCCAGCAGTTCCTAATAATGAAAAATATATATAATAATGTATAACACGCCTTATAACATTTGAAACATAATTATTCCTTATGACTCATGACCTCGCATTCTAATCTAACTGCGAAATAGTGTAGTGAATATTTTCATATGGGAAACCAATGGGAAGCGTGGCTTTGGAAATTATTGCTATTTGCTTGTCACAGTTATGGCATAGAAACTTTCTAGTAAATTATAATTTGCCATTGCGTAATTGTTATTCAGACTGTATGATTGTGAGTTAGGATGTTACCCACTCGCTTGGAAGACTGCTTATAGTGCGATTATTTCCTGCTATACCTAATTAGACATTTTGTTATAGACTTGGGAATATAGTGGTATACCACTTAAATATTTCTTGTTCTACAAAATATGGGAAAAAGCAAATAATATACATTATATATTATTATTTGACACTTATTTATTTTTATTCATGTTTTCTTTATTGCATACAATTTACAAAAAAAAACGCACAAAATGCAAAAATATTTAAGTAATAATATATTATAATTTTCTTTATTCGTTACTTAAAATTAAGTTGATTACTTAAGTTTAAGTTTGCGATGTGAATTTAATCATAAAAACCACAAGAGAACAAAACTTTGAGTCCTAAATTGAAACAGTCATATGTGTGAAAGTGCTGGATTTAAACTAGAAATAGATGTTGAAGGTTATAGCGACAAATTAATTAAAATCAAAATCTTACTAAAATATTTTTATAAAATAATAGTAGATCCATTATAAAAGTTATTGTGTAATTAATAAAAGAGCTGAAAACACTGCACCCCCATCATCTTCAAACAAGAAGAAAATAAATCCTATTATAATAATATAACGTAATAATAAAGTCACACCTTAATCTTATTACATTATAATAACTCGGAATAACTTACAGATGTTTTACCAATCAAATTTTGCATACCCCAATTTTTCGTCGCTGGAAATTATGTTGAAAATTTACATTGCCATCGGCGCCATCTATGGGCGAGTAGCTTGACTAACTCCTAATTTACCAATATTGTATTAAATCATAATTAAAAAAATATGCCTTCAAAGTCTTTCCATAAGGTTCTATTTTGACTGGCTTAATGTTTATTAGCTTTGTACGCAATTTTGTAAATATTCGGAGTCTAAGATTAGGGTTCCGCTCGATAACGCCCTTTACACAAACAGTATGAATAATAATGTGATTTGCATAATATCAAGAGCTGATCTAACAAGGATATTTACTTTGATACGGGTGTAGTTGATTTATGGGTTGGACTCGATTGTAAAAATGCAATATCAATGAATAAGGAACTGTATCTTTTCACCATACGATATTAAGAATGAATATATTTAACGCTTCCCGCATCAATAAAGAAAAATTATTTTTCGATAATCGGAATTACACGTGTAAAACTTAATTTTAGACATAAATTATGTGTTTTTGTATCGTTTTTATAACAGTTATCGGTTTTATTAAGTTTTGAGGACAGTTGAATTATTAAGGGCACGATGATTGGAGTTCAAACCTACAGCATCCGAGGCGTTATATAAATTCAATACAGAAGTATCATCTTTATTATAAAGCAATACAAAGAGAGAATGACGAAATTCATTATATACTTTATTAACCTGTACGTACTGATTTTTTTTAATGTTTGTAAATTAATAATACTTTTTAATTATTCATACAATAAATACACGACTCAAGAGGAAATAGAGCATCTTCACTTAATTCAATGATCCTGACTCTACATTTATGATCCCTAACACAATATATTACAAACAAAGGGTCCATATGAAATTATTTAGAAAAAATATGAAAAATTTTGAAGATAACTTAATACTACTTAATCATACATATCTTGTTAATCACATAAGGTTGAAAGCTTGGAAAGGTTATTTTTTGTTGCAATTTCGCACATAATATTGCAAAGTTTTTATTTGAGACTTTCATAAATATTGTGAATTTTGCAGGTTCACCAAAAATAATATCACACTGTGTCACCTCTTTAAGAACACATGAACATGTCAGCTGAACTACAACATAAGATAAATAGAAGTTTATATCAGCTTCACACCTTTCCCGTATAGCGGGCTAGGCAGAGAGAATCCAGTGTCAAGACACACCGTTCTCTACTTTCCGCCTGAATCTGAGACATTGTGTGCTTAGTGGCGAAACTCAACACCACGCTTCGTCTCGCCACCAGAGCGGAGAAATGGAATTTAAACTCCCAACTACTGTATTAAACCATAGAACATCCGAATATCATTACAAAGCCATCAAATGTTATTTAATAATCGATTGTATTAATATGTTCTTGCTTAGTTTAGATAAAATGCATGCAGTAAGTTCCGCCATTGCCTTCCGTGCTAGGACTGACAATACTGACATTTTAGGTTAATTGACGATCCGAAAGTGCTTGTAATAGCCTATTTGAATAATGAATATTTTGATTTTGATTTTAAACTTGCAATGTCTTGAATTCGGACGGAAAGTAGGAACGAACTGTCCTTATACTAGATTCTCTCTGAATACTTTACTATACTACCATATAATAACGAGATTCTTAAGCAATAAAATTGTAATGAAAATTGATTTGGTGTTAAAACACGAATGACAGAGAAGGTGATAAAATGTTTAATATGTAATGTAAAATGTATTATAATGTATGTATCTCTACGATCAGATGCGAAGGTGGTCGTACTGATTTTCATTAACGAGTTTTCGTACGACAAAAACTTTGGCGACTAATATTCATGAAATGCTAAACAAAGATAATTAAAAACCGAGTATCGAACGCGTTTTGTTCTTATACTTTTACTTAATTAATATTTATATATATTTTTGTTTTGTCTATATAAAGTGAGTATAGCGATTCATTGATTTTATCGAATATATGCGTGATGTAAAAATTTCCGCATATCGGCCTACAGAACCCACTAACATAAGAAAATTAAAATCATATTGTAAGTAATCAAAATTAAATTAAATTCAATTTTTTTTTTCAGTATCACGCTTATTCAAGGTAATGAGAGAGAATCTAGTGTCAGGACACACCGTTTTCCGTTTTCGGCTCGAATTCGAGACATTGTGTGTTGAGTGGCGGAACTCAGAGATCGTATTTGTCAGAGCGGAAGAAATGCAAATAATTTAGGTATAATCATGTCCCCGAGCAGGTTTTGAACCCACAACCAATCGCCATTAAGTAGACATAGATAGAGGTTTGTTCTAAAAAACACATAAGCCATATTACCCATTGTTGTACAAATTACACAACTAAATATAAATTCTACGACATATTACTCTTATATATCTCGACGGAATCCTAGAAGTGAAATGTTAGCTCAGCAGGACTTGTCAATCAACGTGCCGTCGTTATTTATATTAAAATGCCCGTTTTTTATGCGCACACGCATAACTTTGTGCCGGGAGCGATAACGAGCTGTTATAGAATAAAAGTATTATAAACTGAATTACTTAAGGTGTACGTTTGTTTTTAAGTTTTATTTAATAAGTTTAAGGAAGAAATTATTTATAAAATATGTCTTTCGTCCAAGCTGGGGCTGTCCGCCCAATTAGAGATTGTTGGATGACGAGATCATAATATGTAAGAATTATGATAAAAATAATATTAAAATATTCTGATTATATAGCGTGAACTATATATGTTTCGTTTAATCGGCGGCCTTTTCCATACACAATGAAATTCATTTTTAGAAAACGTATAAAATTTTATAAAGCACGATTCGAAACAGCGCCTTTTGTAAACCGTCCAACTCTGACCGCTAAGCCATGCGTTCTACATCCGGCTGCGTCGAAATTCTTATACGCTTATTACAACATATTTTTGTTGTTAGCATTTTAAATTTAAAATCTGCGTTCAAATTCTTTTTAGCACTTTAAAATAATAAAAATAAATAATGTAGTTTCTGAAAAATTACAAAACATAAGAGATAAAAGTACCATACCATACCATCCCAAAAGCTCTAGTAGTCTCCTCAAGTATCTCTATATAAAATTTCATCACAATCGGTTTACCGGCATGGCCGTGATGACGTCACAGACTGACAGAAAGAGTTACTTTCGCATTTATAATATTTGTAAGGAGGCTAAGTTTCGATTATTTAACTTACCGTGTTAGTTATTAGCTAGTGCGGGTCAAGGTCTTGCAAGCTAATTTTTTCTAACTTCTCAGTGTCCGATTGAGATGAAATTTAAAATAAACCTTTAATTCTGAAGGTCGCCGCAAGGAAAAAGGGTTAAATATATTTATACAATCCTCCATTGGGGTATCATATAAAAGAGCTTGTATTAAATAACTTTTTTTGTTTAGTAAGCTCAACGCAGAAACACACGCATTTCCATACATTTTCTCTAACAACACTGTTTCACAACTAAAACAACGACACTTTGAAAATACTCCAATACTACCCTAAGCTTTCCTACTGAATTATTCTATTACAAAAACAAAAGGTCAGTAGGCATAAGGCAGTACATTGACGACTATCCAAAAGCTCTTATTGTCGACGAATTCCACTTAACAGCCCGCTATAGGATCAAACAAACGTTTATCGATACTGCCCCGCATTTTATGAGACATTACCGTCCGCTACGGCTATCTGATGCATTTTTAGAATCGGTTTTGGGTTAAGACAATCGGTTCAACGGTTGGTCTGTTTTGTGAAAGTTTACGGTTTTTCAATTGTTATAAATAAAACTTTAATTATAAAAGATGGCAGAATATTTATATGTATTTATAAGACAGAGTGTTTATAAATTTGTTACGATAAATAATTATGCTTCTCTGGTTGGAAAGTGGAAATCAGAGTTCATTTAGAATATGAGCAAACTAAAAGTCAATACCTGAACGTAAATTAGACGTGTCCAAATAAATAACATACAAATTATACAATATTTATGTACTGTATTATAACGTAATATTAATATTTCCAAATAAATTAAGCTTTTAACTTAAATAAAAAATACCGTTATTATATAGAAATATATTAACGAAACATCCTAAAGGAATATATAACAAACACATCTTAAAACAACCGCATATCTCTCGTCACTTGTTGAGTATCAAAAACCAATCTACCCTGTATAATACATATATATATATATATAGAATAGCAGTAGCGGGATTAGGATAAATGGTGCTCCCATGTTTGTGGTCGTCCGGTAAGGCCGATGGTTTGCGGATAGTAACATTGCCATATAAACTTTGTCTCATCAAGATAAGTTTGGTTTATGTTAAATTACGATATTACGATAATTGGAAAACGGACTCAACACTAGGTTCTCTATAAAATAACAATAATGATAGTAGCTGGTTAATTTCCTATATTTTGAAAAACATAAGGTAACGTAAGTAAGTATCACTGTTAATGGAATGATTTCCTGATAAGCTTCTACGCTTTGTAAATATTTACTAAACTCGATTAATCTGACTACCCGTTAGAGAAAACTTAGAGTCCAGACACTCTGTTCTCCACTTTTCGCCCTAAATTGAGAATTGCATGTTGAGTGGCGAAGCTCAACGCTGGGCTTTATCTTATGAACCAAGGTGGATAAATGGAAATAATTTGAATATAATGATCATTCCCCCGAGTGAGAATGAAACCCTCAACCAATCGCGTTTACAGTCAGATGCAGTCCCACTGCGCCACGCCTCAATAGCTTCACATGATACATCAATGGCCTCACATTTTATATTTAGGGTACTTAATTAATAATTAAAACTGTTCAATGGCAAACTGCAATTGGTTTATGAAACTTTGCGACAATTCCCCACTATTTTTATTCACCACCACCAATTTCTCAATGCGTGGTGGGTAACGCCCCACACTATTATTTGTTTTATTAAAAATGTAAATTTTAAAGCTTTACGTGTTTTATGACTTAGAAAGGTAGGCTGGAGAACCTAATCTTAAGATACACACTTCTCCACTACGTAATAATTACGTCTCAATATATTTTACCGAATAATTGAAAATTAATAGCTACAATTACTTTTATAATAAATATGTGTAATGTATAATTTTTGTAATTAGGTGTTTCAATATTTGTTCATTTAATTATGCATTGTATATAATTAGTTCTATATCAATAGCTGATAGATTTCGATAAAATTTGACAAAATTTTGTTCACTTCTTTTTGCAATTAACTAACTGATTTTACTTATACTTCAATCACAAGGTCGCAGAATAAAGTGCATTTGGATAAATAAAACAAATATATATATAATATTATTTATCTTATTTCCAAATTTCCAGTATTTTAAATGTATTTGAGTAACCGCATACAGAATGAAACGATAAATCGACATCAGAGGCGGGCGATCGTAAAAGTGACCCCGAACATTCCGAGGGTCAAGATGTTAGTACTTGTATCCTTTGAACTGAAAAGAAAATGGAAGTGTTTTCTGTATTAACAACACCTTTTTATTTAGATGAGTGAGATATATTGTATTTACTTTAATAGAAAAAAAATTAAAATAATGTTTTTAAATTGTTGAAATTTCGTTTGAAGATAATAAGATGTAGAATGATTTGCAAAAAGGTACTATGTAATAGATCAGCTTCTAATGGACATATATATTATTATTATTATACTCTTAATCATATCGATATCTGGAGAAGAATTAATATGATCAGTAAGAGCTTCACTTCGTTTAGCTCAATGAGAAGAAAGAAAAGTACAATATTAATTTCACTTATCAAGCCGTCGTGGCGCAGACGGACAACGTCTAGCTGTAAATGCAATGGTTGTGGGTTCGATCCCTACATAGAGAATTGAAAAAAAACCTAAATAAATATTATTTAAATTTTTTGCTATGGTAAAACGGAACGCGACGTTGAGCTCCTTCATTCAACACACAATTTCTCGAATAGGGCGGAAAGTGGAGAATGGAGTGTCATGACACTAGGTTATCTCTGCCGACTCAGATATACAAAATAAAAATGGTGAAAAAATAATACCTATAGCTTACACGAAATTAAAATGAAAAGACATTGAGACCGATGTCACATGCCGCCTTTGCGCGCCACATGTATACTCTAAGGTACAATGCAGTACTACTATTCAATAATTTATACAATTGATAAATAATAAATAGGGTATGACCGCCGCATTTTATTTTTATTTTATCCGTCTAGGCGCTACGGATCTCCATTTGCAGTATGAAAGTACCGCCTTTGAAATATTCATATACTCTTTTGAATTCAATCAATCATTATTTACCACCATATAGGATAGGTCATAATGAAATTATAAAAAAGTAAAATTATTCTAATTAGATAGTTTAAAAGCATATCACTCATGGGTTCCTTAATGTAAGGTCGCAGATACAAAACAAAGTTTTTTTTAGTATTGTTAACTATAAGTAATATTTTTTTGAAATTACCATCGAGATTTTACAATTTATTTATAATTAGGTGTATTTCGTTGTTTCGTTTCCATTCGAATGGTTAATTGCATAATTGTTTTTTTTTTCATCTGATAATAACATATGAGAAAAGTAAGGCTATTGTCATATATAAGATATTGCATCCTTCTAAGCTTTTCTTTATTTTCCATACGACTGCACATTTCACTAAACAATGTGATTTTCTATCTGGAACATTCCGTAGTTTTAATATTGAAACTGTCAAAAGAAATTGAACGTAAATTCTATAAAAATAAGATTGACTTTTAATTATTTCATATAATTTCCTGCTTATAGGGACTTCACACAATGGTGATAGAATCGTTTATTGATCTCGTCAATTCGAACTCCAAAAAGCATTTTATCTCATACAAGGTGGATTAGGTCTTTTATAATGGATAGATTGCATTGTTACCGATGTTCGTATTGAGTGAATTCTTATCAGAAAATACCTTTCGCTAAAAGGCGCGAGCTTCCTTTACGGTATGAAGAAATCTTTGTCATATAGACATTGTCTGTCACGATTTTCCTTGATATGTGTAATAAAATGGGTGTTTAATTTAGAATATTGGATTTTATTTTATGCATTGATGTTAAGCTTTTGTAACTTTTTAATACATGTAAATTGCCTATTTATTGAATTAAAGTTTAATATTATTATATTATATATCAGTTTTATGGGAACCTTAATATGTATAACACATTAATAACGAAACCCACCACAGAAATAGTTTCATTAATGGATATTAATAAGTAAGCTCTGTTAATAAATACTTAATAGATAGGCATAGATAAAAATCATAATGTATGTAATAAACTCTTAACACTAGATACTGGAGGTAGCATCTGTCTGTCGTTTAGTACAATTATTATATCACACTACGGCCATCGATTTCAAATCTTAAGATCAGTGATAAAATTTATATACTTTAACAGCACACAGGTACCTATATACAAATTAATTGTGAAGTTATAATATTGATATTTTTTGTAATATTAAAAAAAAACACAGTTAAAATTGAACTTATTTTATATTATAACAATGCTTAATAGATTAAGTAATTAAACACCTCTATAGATTTTTTCCACATGCCACAATAATTTATGTGTGTAATAACAATTGAAGTTCTAAAAAAAGTTTTTTTTGTATTTACTTGATAGTATGGTATTAGTCATAAAAAAATTTTGTTCAGTTGTACAGGTTTTCCGTAAAGTAGGCAGAGAGAATTTAGTGTCAAGACACACCATTCTCCACTTTCTGCCCTAATTCAAGACATTGCGTCATGGCCAGTTCGCTATATCCTCCTTTCAGAAAAACTGTTCTCGGTTCAAATTCTTTCACGAATGTGTAGACTTCACAATAAAGTTGATATTTTTCATACAACCACAAAAAATCTGAGGCATGTAAATGACCAAAGTCACTTACTTGAGTTAGATTTACATTTTTGTATTTTACTCTTTGAAAATTTATTTTTAGTTTTTTTTTCTCTATTTCCTTAACCTTTCTTTTATTTTGTATTTTTAACATCGTAAACAACTATTATTTTATGCGTGCAGTGTTTACTTTAAATATGGTTACACATAGTTTTAAGTTTAGTATATTGTATATTTTCTGTATTTTTATTGTGTAACAATTATTGGTACAATAAATCCTACTAATATTATAAACGCGAAAGTTTGTAAGGATGTTTGTTACTCTTTCACGTAAAAACTACAGTATGGATTATAATGAAACTTTACAATAATATAGCTTATACATCAGAATAACATATAGGCTACAAGTTATAAAGACATTGTGTGAATTGACCAAAATATCAAGTAAGTATCTTATGTTCAAGCCATTAAAACAAAAATAGTAGTCAATAAATTAATATTATGTTATATATATGCTAAATGCATATGTATACACGCTACATATACCAGAATATTTTTTTTTGCTATTTTTGTGTATGTCAGTCTGTTTGTTCCGGCTAATCTCTAGAACGGCTACACCGATTTTGACGGGGCTTTCACTGGCAAATAGCTGACGTAAGATCTCCACGCGGAAAAAGTCGTGGGCACAGCTAGTAAATAAATAAATGGTGCAACTTAACACCGCACTGTGTTACCAAAGTGCAAATTACAAATAGCCGGATCATAAAGAACTTGAACTTTATCTAACAGTCATAATATATCACGTAACTTTATAAGTAGAAGTGTATAAAAGTAGTATTTTCAAGTTCATGTAGAGGCAAAAATCCCTACTGGGTCATCCCACGGAGTTTACGAGCTAATAACGTCTGCGCCTTAATGAGTCCTTAAGACTTGCTAACTTCCCACTCTGTGGGCCCAAATGAGTTTAAAATTTACTTACTAGTTAGACTATTACTACACTCGGCTATTACGTAGCCTGTGTATTTGTTTTTGTTTTCACCTTATAGGTAAGAACCAAAAAAAATACAGTATAATATGTTGTTTACCTTATAATATGCCACCATAAGTACCGCTTCGAATCCATTACTAAAAAACTACCTTTGGACTGCGACTGATCAGGAATGAGAATGCTTAAATGAGATCACTTTAATCTCTTAACTTTAAAATGCATTGATGTATAATAAGCGATTTTTGTATAACTTTTGCGTTTTACAGTAGATAAGTAAAACATAGGGCAGGTACAATCTTAGTTTGCCTTAACTAGTCTAGTAAAAATGTATAGTATTTAGTATATTGTATTTCTAATATATTATTTTTAAAAATATACTATAAATGGTCTTCTGCACTTCTGCTCCTTATAAACCAAAATTATAATAAATTTCAAATATATATTTTGCTTTCTTCTTATAAAATTACGCAAAATTATCTTTTTAAATATATACATTTATAGGTGGTATCTACATTGCTGACGCTCAGTATAGTAAAGAGCATAGTCGTTAAAGACATTGGATTTTTTCACGACCCCCGAGCGAGGTTTAATTATTGTTTTATTACGTGTTAGGGTCTCGGTCTCCGCAGTTAATGTCGATGGCATTTGGCCACCATTCTATAGAGTGCGAAATAAATGCATGACTTTTCACTCTTAGGGAGAAGAGATGAGCTTTTTAATGTTCTCGGTTTTTCTAGTTTAAATGCCGAACGGACACTCGAATAAGCTTAAACTCTATGGTTACTATAGGCACTGTTATTATATTATAACTTGTTAAATTACAAAGCGAGGCGTTGGGCTCCGCCATTCGAACACGAAATTTCTCGAATACGGGCTAAAAGTGGAAAACGGAGTGTTTTGACTCTAAGTTCTCTCTTACTACCCTGCTATGCAAAAAAAGTGTGAAGCTGCTTATTAAAATAACTTTGAAAATATAAAATCATATAAGTTAGAAGAGGCTATCGTGGCGCAGTGGGACAGCATCTGACTATAAATGCTATGGTTGCGGGTACGATCCCATTGTGAATTCATCAACGTTGTTTCGAATTTGCTCGGTAATGGGAAAACGGAGTGTCTCGACACAAGCATCGCCCTGCCAGGCCTTTCTTAGTGGAAAATAGCGTGAAGCTGAAAAAGGTATTATTATTCTGAAAGTATTGAGTATTTAAGAAAAATTTAAAATACATATTTGCAATTAAAATAAAATTTATTCAAAATGAAATAGCATTGAGTTCCGCACTACAGGCGGATTTGAAAAAAAACTATGTAGCTTGTTATTAAATTTAAATTTATGGCGCAAATTATATAAATCGTGTGTAAATATGGCATTACATTGTTCTAAAAATATTTTTTTTCACGCAGGCTGGATAGGCGGAGAGAAACTAGTGTCAAGACACTCCACAATCGTCACGTTTCGCCGGAAAGACATTGTGAGTTGAATGGCAAAACTCAACGCTGCGCTAAATTTTGCCACCATAGTGGAGAAATGAAAATAATTTAAATATAATCACCCAAGTGAACCCACAACCATCAGACGCCACACTGCGCCACGATGGCGTCAATAAACACTTACATATAAGCGTATATATGAACAATTTCATTCATATTATACTATAATAAACATTAATCTCAAAATGTACTATTTGTATAACAGCTGTAAATTTAATTTTCGTTAATAGCATTGTTTTGATATACAGATACATTTCATACGTAGAATATAAGCAAATAAATTATTAAATGCTAATTTCATCAATTCGGGTGAAGACATCAAACTTCAATAAGCAAAGTACGGTCCCGAGCGACCCGCAAGAGGGTGTTCACCTTGGAATGTATAATATACTAGTTATTAAGAACTCATACTGTACGGGGGTCATGTTAAGAAACTGGATGACTTTATTTTATGGAAGCTCATTGAAATTACTGTTACTAGTAGATATGTTGAAGTGTAAAATAAGCGTTGCCTAGCAACGTAACGCTAGCAATGTATATAGTATTGTAGTAGTGTGTAATATTTAACACATATAATTTAAAATCGAAATTTTGACGTTGCTGGATAGAACGTTTGGCTTAGTGGTCAGAGTGCTTGGAAGGTTTCGAAAACGCGCTAGTTCGTTCTAGTCTCGCTACGTTGAAAATTTTAAACGGTTGCTAAAAATATTTTTAATATGCTAATTCTGTGAATAAAATGTTAAATGTGTAATATTTATTTTATATAATTCTAATGCATTATTATAGAATAATATTGACTTTCAGCAGTCTGCTCTATATATACACTTTAACTGCGTCGATCAAAAATCGTTATTGAGGTCGAATCTACTGACATACGTCTATGCGACTACTAAAAATCTGATTGTCTTAACACTAAAGAAATTTGGTATGGTATATAAAATATGTTTTAATAATAAAATATCTAAACTAATATCAATTCCCACATATTCCAATTTCCGTAAAGCACTTGATCTAAACTTACGATATATGAACAACCCTTCTATAATCCGTTAAGTATTTGACGCCTTCAATCGAAGTCGAGGTTTTACTTAACATATGTAGTGGGGTTGACTATAAATAATAATCCTTGCCCCGACTTCCAGATAAATCGACATATGCCAATATTGCAAGATTATTTATTGAGGGGTAAACCTTGTGTGAAATTCAGTTTCATTCAGAGGGTACAGAAACTGCTACGTTGTTCTAGACATTTTTTTTACCTAAAGAGTGTTAATTTAGTGCAGTAAGAATGGAGAAGTAAGATGAAATGATGAAAGATGATGAAAATTTATTATTTTAGATTTCATTCTCGTATTTCCGATGCTTATTGCCTTATGAGGCCATCGTGGCTCAGACGCGATGGTTGTGGCTTCGATTCCCGGTCTGGGGAATAACTATATTTAAATTACTTTCATTTCTCCGCTCTGGTGATACTCTGGTTGAGTTCAGTCATTCAATACGCCATGTATCAAATTCGAGCGGAAACTAAACAACGAATTTTAACACAAGGTCATGCCCTGTTATAAATAAATGCAAATATATTATTTATTTTCCCGACTTGCTAAAAAATTTTAAAACCAAATCGCAACTAGTATTTCCTCATACAGCTAATAGTTGTAGTATGTAGTCAATATTTTTCATAATTTTAGTTAGTATATTGATTATATAATCAATGTTCACACTATAAAATAAGGAATTTCTTTTTGTATATCATTTTTAATTATATACATCATGTAAATAAGATTTATTAAAAAAAAGTGTAATATAAAGTAAACTCAAAAATATTTAACTTTCCTCCCTTTCCTTAACGTGCCTATGTAATGTATGCAATATGTCAAACAAGCCCTCCTGATAAAGTGATTTGGATCAAGTCAATTTGCAGTTGTTTTATGGATATTTTTTTATCAAATATTTCTTAATAAAATGTTGTATTTAGTATGTTTACATAAGCTTATGTGTTCTATATTGATTTTATTGCTTCACGATTTTTGCTCGTAGTAGGCTCAATCAGAAAGAAACCTAGTGTCAAGACACTCTGTTTTTCACTTTTGTTTCGGGACATTTCGTGATGAGTGGTGGAACTCAACGCAGCGAATGTAAATATAGTCATTCCCCCGAATGGGGACCAAACCTACAACGAATCGTGTTTATAGACAGGCACCGATCCACTGCGCCACAATGGTATCTATACAGGTATTATTTGATATGTATTTATGGTTTAACCCTATAATTTTTTAATTAAATAGGATGTCTACTCAATGGTCGATATTCTTGTATGTTTGCAATATACTCTTCATAAACGCATATTTAAGAAATATTTATACTTTCTCTTTTCACTTTTCACATATTACATCTTAAAATAATATTATCTTGAAAACACCATATTTTCAGCAGTTACCTACTCAAGCAGTAGGTAAGAAGAACCTAATGTTGATACAATTTAATTATAGCTCATCTTATCTTATCCCCGGAGTTGGAACTGAATCCCCTAACCATCACGTTTAATGTCAGGTCTGCTGCTATGACATTGTGCCACAATGATTCTTTATATTAATACAATATAAATAAAGTAATATTTATGAAAGAAATGTAACGAATATAATAAATTAAGTTAATAAATTTTATTATTTAATTAATAAATGTAATTAATTATATTGTATATATTAATAAGAAATTAAAAATGATTTTATTATTTATACTAATTTTAAGGGTGGGGCCACACTAAGACAAAGCGACGCCGATTACCGCTGACATGTAACAATACAAGTGACTTATTACTGCCTCTCGCATTTGACTGATGGAGTTAATTAAAATCAAACATTTAAAACATCCCCTTTATGTAAGGGTCCTTCAGTTTTATTCGCGATGACAAACACTTGTGTTTAATGGTTTAGATGAATTAGCTATAATAAACGATAAGCGACTGCAATTTCTTATGATAAAATATTCTTCACTGTAATTAATTTAATTAATTGTAAGCATTATAAATGCTACAAATTCACAAAAATCATTATCAGAATTTTTGCTGTTTAACTCATATATATATTTTATTTATGTTCGTTTTATTAAAGAACTTTCATTTTTAAAGGCATTTAAAAGAACTAAAATTAATTTCAAATATGATGCAAAATATATAAAAACTTAACATACTGTTATCACAATACATTCCTACATAACATTGAAAACCTAGAAATAAAGCGCTAAGACGGACTCTGACAAGTATCTGTCATTCATTGTCATGGAATAAAAAAAATGTCAGTAGCGTCGCTTATCAAAAAAAAACTGTCAAAGATGCCGCCTTAAGAACCCGCCTCCATTAATCAGAAGCCAGAGGGTAAAAGACACTTAATCAAAGTATCACAATATGACGAGTATAACAGGTATATGAATATTTATAAGGGAATTAGGCTCACTCGAGTCCCGGTGTGGCCTTGCCTTAATAATTGTTTGCAGGGTTTTTGTGTTGTCGCGTTTGTGATGACTATTTGACTTGTTTGAATCTATGTAAATGAATACAAAAGTCAAATTTCTATTTACTAACTCATCTGAGAAGCCTACAAGTTCAGTGATAGAAATATTAAACATGCAGACAATTTGCGGATCTTAACACAGCACTGGTATTACTGTATCCATTGAAATTTTATACATATTCAGCAATATTGGCCATAAAAGCATTGATTTACATATCGAATACGTGTCAAGGCTTATTAATGCCTAAGAAAACTTCTAGTTATTCATTTTTATATAATATGACCGTCCTATTTTATTTAAAATAAATAAATTAAGTAATCATCAAACAAAATTATTATACGTAAATAGAAAATAATCCTGTAACTTATGCATTTGTTCTTGCAACAAAAAACAACAGTCAATTATAAATACACATATCCTGATTTAATTACAAAGTTTACTTATTTTTAAGACTGACCGATCAACCACAAATAATATAACCACGAATTAGTTCTACAAGGGGCCAAATCCCAGTTTAATAATGTGATGCTGGTCATCCGATCCAGGGATCATTCTCTAATCCCAGGACTAATAGCCGGAGGAACAGCCTCTTCATTTGACAAAATTTAGAAAAAAATAACACAAAACCGACCTTAAAAAGCCCGCACAAAGCTTAAATTCACTTACTACTAACTTTTAATTTAACAGAAACTGTAATGTTGAGCGAATATAACCTGAATGTTGGGTTAAAATAAGGTTTAAAATAACTTGCAAAGGAATATAGTTTGTAAAATAATTTTTAGACCCCCTAGAATTTGTCGTTGAAATGTGAAAGCATTTCTGTGTAAGATTATGGTATTGCTTTAAGCTGTAGTTATGGGTGACATATTTATGATTTACATTATGAAAAATGGGGCAAATAAATCTAGTAAATAACTCAAAATAAATCGGAAAACTGCCTTCTTCTTGATTACGTGAGTTTATCCTAATTTCTAACATAAGGCAAAAATTAAATGAACTGAGTGTAACAAAATAAATTTGGATAACATTCGGCATATACAACGAATAAAGATATTTAAATTGAATAATTACTACTAGACTCCCACCCGACTGTACACTGTGTTGTGCCTAAGTGCATCCTCATTGAACTCCTTGTCCATGACAACTTTAACTATGCCAAATTTTCGTAAACAAAAGTCCAAAGTTTTTACTTCACATATTATAATATAATGATGTTTTTTTCATATAAACAATAGGCGGAAATAATCTAGTGTCAAGACACTCCATTCTCCACTTTTCGCCTGAATTCGAGACATTGCGTGTTGAGTGGCGGAACTCAACGCTACACTTTGCCTTGTCACTAATGCGGAGAAATTAAAATAATTTAAATATTATCGTTCTGCGAGTGGAATTCGAACCCACAAGAATCGCATATACAGTCACAATTCATCACGAGGACCTATAATATCGAAATAATGTTTGATATATTTTTAGTAAAATATTAGTATACTATAGTTATCAAAAAAATATGCAAATAGACCAGGACTAGTCGCTTGCAAGTAATAAAAAAAGCAAGAACTGCCGAAAGTCTTTGAAGGCGCTAATAAATTACAACGCCCTACTAATTGGTACCTCTGAGTATTTTCCTCAGCCAGGAATTTATGCAAAACACTCGGCGCGGACAAATTAAAAGTGTGAAAGAAAAAAGTATAAATTAATGCACCCAATTGTGTTCGTTTTAATTACGTAGCCAATGGAAAATGTTGTGGATAAGACAAGGCAACTTAATAGACCTAGAGAATTAGATAAAATATATTTTAATTTCTTAGGTTTTTTTTTTAATATTGTACAATATTATTCCCTAGAGATCATTGTGGCGCATTGAGACAGTGTCTGACTGCAAGCACGAATGGTTGTGGGTTCAATTCCCACTCGAAGGAATTATCATATTTAAATTATTTTTATTTCTTCGCAAATATATAAATAACAAAACGCGCAGTAATATACTTTATAGAAAACAAATTTCGGATTTAAATTATATATTTTGTAAATACATAACAGTTTATTAATAAACATTTATATACGTACAAAACTAAACTGAAAATAATACATAATTAAGTAATAATAATGAATTATATTAGAAGAATATCCATATAATGTCTTTAATTTAGTTAAAGCACAAGTCAGTCGAGGGTCAAACGGCATTATAATGGAGACAATAAATTCTGCCCTCACTAATTATTGTATACTTTAAACTTTTTAATATAGCGTTCAAGACTTTGAAAACTCCATTCCGATTACTTCAGGACATGTCAGTCCTAACGCAAAGGTGTTCGTAGGTTTGAATCCAATGTAGACAAATATCTAATTATTTTCAACGATTTTCAATATTTTTTCAACGATTTTCAATATTTTCTTCTGTTTGTGTGTGTCTGTTTGTTAGCAACCTGCTTATGCAACCTCAAAAACGGCTTAACCGGTTGAGGCCTATTGTATATACAGTTTGGACTTGTGTATTTTGGTAAACTTCACTTAACATTGAGTATTTCTTTTGTTTCAATCGGTACATAAATAAAAAAAAATACAACAATTTAAATTATAAATTTAAGCAAAGCTTGTGTTTTAGTGGGAACGAAATAGCTATAGGCGTGTTGTTTACGCAAGCGAAGCCGCGGGCGGGTCGCTAGTTTTATAATAAATGGCTTACTTTGCGGTCATAATCTATCTATTACTTTCTTTAACAATACATATTTTGTGAACATACATAATAACAAACTAGTTAAATGTAGATAAGCTCAATATTTAATAGCTTCCTTAAAGAGGTTAGCATCTAAATAATAGTATCAGATATAATTTATCAAGAATTATATTCTTTGAAGCATCGAAGCCGCCTCTAATTTGTGTATGCATTTGCGTTTATCCGTTTACAATCGTATATCATTAACTTTACCTTTGCTGGGTGCTTTCGAACTTTGCAAATGCCACTTTTGCTTATTCCTCCGTAAGCCGAGAGAACCTAGTGTCACGACACGCTGTTCTTCACAAACCACCCGAATACAAGATATTGCGTGTTAAGAAGCGGAACTTAACGCCGCGTTTCATCTTACTTAAGAGGAGAAATTAAAATAATTGAAATATAATGATTTCCCGAGCTTAAATCGAACCCACAAATTGTCTCGATTAAAACCAACTAATTATCAGCTGTGTATAAATTACCAATATTGTCAAAAAACTGTCGTCTTAATTATTGTTCATCAAGTAGGCAATTTGTTTTACTTTCTTACATCTCTCCCATATTGTGAAATTGAATGAAAAATTTAATTATATCATTCCATCCTCCAGTCTCTGATTGTAAACGCGATTGGTTGTGGGTTTGATTCCTAATCGGAGAAATGATCATATTTAAATTATTTCAATTTCTCCGCTCTGGTATCTAAGACAAAAGCACAGCGTTGAGTTCCGCCACTCAACATGCAATGTCTCGAATTCTAGCCGAATGTGGGAAGTGTCTTGACACCAGGCTCTCTCACTGACTACCCTGCAATGCGGAAAAAACTGTGGTTGCTACGCTACACTAGTGACACATATTGCAACTTCCTTTTTTAAATAAGAACTTACATTTTTGTACTCCCTGTTCAGGATAATAAAAGAAATATTACTAAAAAATATAACTCTTAATATATAAATATGAATTATCAAGTAAGTCAATGTTAGGAAATTTTATCAGAATATGTTCTTCTATGAACATACAGTCACCGCTCCCTATACAAGTGAATTAGCATACGAATGTACTGACAATACTTAGTCCCTTTCGCCTCTTCGTTCATATTTCGGCTCAATAGAGCATAATACCCGTGAAATAGGATTTTTGAGAGCCTTTTTAAATATTTCAAAGTGACGATCGCCTTTGAAATGAACACAAAACATGACATCCTTTTTTTTATATATATATATATATATCTAAAGAAAATACACGTATATAATAGTCACATTAAATTTAAATAATTATAATATTACATCCATAGGTTGAATCTCGTGTAAGTGTATTTCGTTGTCGTTTTTGATTAATCGATTCAAAAACAATATATAGTTTACTAATTTTTGAGTTTGGCCACTTTCCTCTTGAAGATGTGATATGTGATTTATGCATTATTTTTTTGGCTTCACGTTTTTTCACACATAAAGTTAGTGACTAAAGATTTGTTTTGAACCCGCGCCTCTTGGAAACCGTAGAACGCTTTGATAGCTAAGCCATGCTTTCCTCATCCGGCTACGTCAAAATTCTTATACGGTTATTACAATCTATTTTTGTATAACCAGAAATTTTTAAAAAGCTTTCTACAGAGATGCTTACAACAAAAATAAGTTGTAATAAACGTATAAGAATTTCGACGTAGCCGGATGTAGAATATATGGCTTAGCGTTCAGAGCTCTTGGACTTCGTTTCCTAGAGGCGCGGGCTCGTATCCTGCTATACTTAAATGTTTAAAAGTTTTCTAAATAGTCTTCAAAAAGTTGTGAAAGACCATAACGCAAGTATAAACGAAATATATTTTTTTAAACACATTGCGTTAAATTATTTTTTGTAATATACATTAAATAACTTTCAATGGTTTTTATCAAACAAATTTTAAATAAATTTTAAATCACGGAATTCTCAATTTATAATTGACTTGACACTAAAATTATTTTAAGCACTGCCATCAAACGGCACTTGCTTATCGAACACATATAAAGCGGCCATCATGGCGCAGTGGGACAGCATCTGGCTATATACGCGATTGTTGTTGGTCGATTTCCACATAAATTCGAGCGAAAAAGGGAGAACGGAGTGTTCTGACACTAAGTTCTCTCTGCCCCCCCCCTGCTAATCGGGAAAAAGTGTGAAGCTGAGAAAATATAAGACTTCCTACCTTAGATTCAACATTGAAGTAGATATATAATAAAAGTACACTGTAAAAGCTTTATAGTCAAACGATTATACCCGGAGCTCATTTGGCAGGCAGGCAGGTTCCGGCCAGGTGATTTTTCATGAAAACTGCCATAAAATAGGGAAAACTTTATGTTACTTGTACGCTGGTCACGTGCTCTTGGGAGCAAGAGAGAAAGCTGTATATATAAAGCTTAATATTGTAGGTGGCTAAAGCTGAGTTTGATGTATTGAAGGTATTTTAGTCTAGAAATTATTTTAATTTCGAAAAAGAATATTTGTTTATGATCGTATAATTGTGATTAGAAATTAATTACGTGTTCGAAAAAACGGTTTGTAAAATGTACTGGTTTGAAATACCAAATGATGTGGTAAATCAATTAAAATTTTTGTGTCAAGTTATAATATTAATGTAGATTTTTTGTCTAGAACATTTTGGAATATATTAGTTCTTTTTAGGCGTTGTGTGAGAAATGAAAAATAAAGAGGCTTATTACTAGAATCTTTCTAGTAATCGTCCCCTACTAGATTAATAAGTATGTAAAAACATATTAATATAAGTATATACATATAAATAGTATTCATATAATACAATAAATAAATTTCTCTAAATTTCTCTACAAAGTATAAAATTCATAAAACTATGTATTCTATTCTATTATAAACTTTTTAAAATCAACAGCCATCTAACGTAATTCAATTCATTGAAATTACTTTCACTAAATGACGCAAACAACCCATAAAAATGTCGCATTGCATACTTTGGCTTAAGCATTTATTTTTTCCAGCCAATTTAAAATACTATTTGAATAATCGTAACTTACAAAGGCTCATAACTATCGTATGCAAATACATTTTGATTAAAACCATAACAATAAACGGTTGTATCGAATAAGGAATCGATACAGGACATCGATACCGATCTATCGATTCTTGTCCCGTACTAGGCATGCAGTAATTACTCCAACTATTGTTACGAGATTTATCTCCGATACAAGCTATATGGATTACAATATGTTTTAATGAGCGTATAGAATTCTCAATACTAATATTATGACGTAGGATATAATCAATTTGATCATTTTGCTAAGTGATTTACGTATATCAGACCCAAAGGTCATTTGATTTTGATTGAGGGCGTTTGATTTTCAGCTAAAAATTTTTTATAATTTTGAATTCGACCTATCTTCTGCGCTTAGTTTAGTAGACAAAACTTTAGAATATATTTTTACAATATGTTCTCTGGTTATTAAAAGAAAGACAACATTTAAAACTAAATATATTTTAAATTGTAAATTCAAAAATATTCCTACTAGCGGGACTTGAACTCACAGCTTCCCTTAAAACTCTGAGTAAGTAAAATAAGTATCGAATATATACAGCTTCATGCTTTACTCCTACATAGCAGGGTAGTCACAGAGAACCTGATTTCGATACACCCTGTTCTCGACTTTTCGCCCGAAATCGAGACATTATGTGTTGAGTGGCGGAATTCAAGGCGTTTTTTCTTTGGTAATAGAGCGGAGAAACAACAATCGTTTTAAATATATCATTCCCCCGAGTGGATCGAACCCACAACCAAAGGCGTTTACAGTCACACGCTGACCCACTGCACCACGATGGCCGATGGATTAAAAAAAAATCCATAATTTTATTTTAGCTTACAACTTTTCTTATTTATTATTTTGGACGTCCTATAAATAATACTAACATAAATATGCAGAACTTTTAAAACATTGTTCTTTTTTCATTATTTTCATAAATAATTGTAATTAAATATATTGTATAGGATTAATGCAGTCAATAATGGCAATAATGGCTCGGAAACTGCATTATATGTAAATATATGCCGATCTACCGATTATTCAAGTTATTCCGCTTTAAATAATCGATATTTATCTGTAATGTTAATTGGAATAACAATTGTCATGTAGAATTTTACTTAACCGTTACCTTTTTTTCACATATATTCTTCATTTAGAGTTAGGCATTTTGCGCATTGTATGTGCCTCAGTGTATGGTCAATGACAGAACAACGTTACTTTTGTCTGAACAAAACGAGAAAATAAGAAGAAATTGAAGTCATGTCTACCTATTGTGCCTCGACTAGGTAATATCATAGTCCACGAACAGCATATAACATAACTACCTAAGCTGTTTAAAATATTTTAATGTAATTTGCCATAGTTAAAGCTGCATTATTTTCGTTTCCCCGCTTACATAAAATAAAGCGCGGCGATGAGTTCCGCCACTCAATACGCCATGTTCATCAACAACAAAGCTTTCTTGTGTGCTCTTCGACGTTTAGACTTTCACTTGCAAGGCAGCTTATTAGTGGATTATTACAAAGAAATAAAGCATAATATATAAAGCTATAGTGTAAGTTATAACCCTTATTCCATTACGTAGCAAACGTCAAATAATACACCGCGATCGACATAATTGTGATTGGATATTGTCTCTTTTTCCCTTTTCAATATGTATGTGTTGTAGGGTTCAGTGGAGAGATGTAAAAACATATTAGTATTCTTGTATTGATTAATAAATTATTATTATTTATTTATGTTTTTAAAATAGAATTGGAAAAAAATTGGAAAAAAATATTTAATAATATTATGTAAAAAATGTTATATATTTCAGTATTTAAGAAATCCAGGGATATACCTACAAGTAGATTTTGGAGCAAGAAGAGTAGGTTGTGGTATATACAGTTTTCTTAGTAAATGACTTTGTAAATATTATAAAAAAAAGACTGCAAACACGATTGGTCGTGGGTTCGATCCTGATTCAGAAGAATGATTTAATTTATACTATTTTCATTTTTCGCACAAGTACAAGGTACAAGATATAACGCGGCGTTAAGTTACGCCACTCAACGCGCAATGTATCGAATTGGTCCGGAAAGTGGATAAAGGAGTTTCTAGACACAAGGTTCTCTCTGACTACTAAGCTGTGCGCGAAACATTTTGTAGTAAATAAAATATTATTTTAATATGAATAAGGTCAAGTAATTCTGAGGTTGGTTCTGATTTTTTATATCTACGTGACAAACTTTGATAGCATATTTTCAATAACATTTTCTTTTAATGAAAAAGATTTTATTTATATTATTATATATCTTTCAATCATATCAATCATCAATAATCAATCATCAATATTTAGTTAGAGTATTTATAATATAGATCAATATCCATATTACTAAGCGTAGCTGAGCGTGGCTAAGCGTGGCTAAAACAAAAATTCAGAGTGTTTCGTCACTACGTTTCTCCACATAGTTATTTGAAATTAAAGATGACTATAAAAAAATTAAAGAACGATCACGCTTGACGTTATTTTTTCACTCTTGATCCTTTGTTTCATCCGTGAGAACGGTACGGAAATTACCATTTTTAGAGATTGGATTATCGGATGCGAAGGATTTTGAGGTCGTTCTCAAAACCTGATGGCAATCGATTCGGGAGCCCGATGCAGATTGCTTTAAAATAACACGGTATAGGCGGTATTGGATGATGTTCCGACAAAAATGGAAATTATAATGTTCATATTACTAAGATTAAAAAATAATATTATGTATATTTGAGTACTTAATATTTATTATATATTGTTACCTAAAAGTACTCGTTAAAAATACATTTAATAAGCTAAGCAATAAACTGATATAGCTTAGGAGTTAGCTTTTTGATATTTCTTCATGATTATAATGTAAATTCAAATGGATCTACTCTGTATAGTATCAGCTTAGATAATAATATAAGCTTAGAAAATTATATAACATGCGTATACGCATGTATACTTCTATATATCCAAAAATAAATTCTTTAATACATGATTATTTTTATGCTTAAGTAGTTCAGTTATTTAATTATGGCGCTTCGAGCGTGCCAGTAGAGCACAAGTCACTTTACCAATGTCACGTTGAATGGAGAACACACGAAGGAGAAGGAGAAGGTCGGTAAAAAGATATAAAGTCACACTATGATAGATTGCATGTTAAAAGTATACTTAAGTAAATAATTTATGAACTCACCGACTATTCACAGATGCAGCGTTGCTCACTCCATCTACCGACGGTTTTCTGAAATAGATAGTCAAGTGTAAGTCAGTTACTTAAATTTTATCTTACATGAAAATATATATTTCAAAAGTTCCAAGATCTTTGTTTTTTTTTTATACGAATATTTTTATTCCATAATTTAGTAATTATATATTTAGTAATTATATATTTAGTAATTATATATTTAGTAATCGGTAGTTTAACTTAACTTTAACTAATAAAAGTATTCTTTACTTGTGAATAAGCTTTTAAATAGTCAATAAACATGTATTTATATTAATTATATTGTAGCTTTGCAGTATTTTTACATATTAGTCAAAGAGAACCTAGTGTCAAGACACTGTTCTTCTATTTCTGTCGCAAATTAAGATATTGCGTGTTGGGTTGAGAACCTCAACACCGCACTTAGTCTGACCAAAGCAGGGAAATGAAAATATCTTAAATATTTGATAATAATCTTTTTAATTATACCTGTTATTGTTTGATCGCTAAAAAAGTAAAAGGTGAAAAGCTTTTCAAATAATATATTATACTTATATTTAACCTAAAAAATAAAATGTTGCCTTATCGTGGAGGTTCTTTGTAATTTAAATGGATTATAGTCCTGACTACATGCGATATCCTTGAGTTCAAGTCCCAAGTGGGCTGCCCAATTGAGATACTTATATGTAAAATGAAAGCGTTCGTCAGTTGGTAGACAAGGTTCAGTCAATTAAGAAATATTAAATATATTAACAAAATATACAACTCTCTACATTTTTAAGTTATGCTGAAGAAAACTATACATCATGTCATTAAGTTATCTTAGTAACTCGGAAAGCTTTGGATTTGTATGAGAATAAAAATATAATGTACTTACAACCAATACTGTTCCGTGAGACCAGAACCAGGAGGACCGTAATGGCTCGGCAAATGGTATGGAGCACATAAATTCATCATCGGTACCGCGTACATTTTAGTAATTTAATAATTTATTTGATTAATCTGTTAATAAGTAAAGAAGTATTTAAATTTACTTGAATTTCTGAAGTTATTTTAATCGTATCAGAAAAAACCTACAGATGTATAATGAACGCCCGTTATCTTAACAATTTAGTATCCTACACGTTTTTTAATAAGATAATTAGTCTAATAATTTCATGTTATAGTCTAGACTTTTAAGAATTCACACTAATTAAAAAATATTTTCTCAATTCTGATTCTAAAAATAATAAAAAGTAAAGAAGCTTTATATATTCGTGTATCATCATAACTCAGTCTGATTAGATAAATTATAACGTTAAGTTTCGCCATTCTCTATTTAAAATATTAAGCACAAAATGAAAAGCGGGGCGATCTTTTACTGAGGCATAAACTTTAGAGAATCGATGGTAAATTATTTGACGTTTTAAAATTATTTGATTTTTGGCTTAACTAACTCTAATCGGACTAGCCTGCATCATGCAAACGATAAAGAAGGAAATTAAACGGTGTAAACTGTGTATATTATAATAAATAATATTCATTATACACGGCTTATACGGTATACAGCCATCGCAACACAGTGGGACAACATCTGACTATAAGCGCGATTGATTGTGGATTCGATTCCCACTCGGAGGTATGATTATATTTAAATTATTTTCGATTCTCAGCTCTGGTACCTAAGACTAAGCGTCATCGAGTTCCACCACTCAATGTCTCGATTTCGGGCGGAAAGTGGAGGACGGAGTGTCTTGTCATTAAGTTCTAATTGACTACCCGGCTATGCGATAAAAAAAAGATATATTTCCTGTATACAAACTTAACAGTAGATTCTACAGCCACGGGCGGTTGCTTCACAATAAAATCTAAGGAGGTCTAGTGAGTGTTGACAACAAAAACACGCATTCCAAATTTTAAATACTCGTACACCGCAACCGTTACTAAACGTCTGGACTAACAGAAATGCCGCCGAATGCTCTAACCGAATCGAATCCCACAATGGTTCCACTTAGCAAGATGTCGTTAGCGCCCGCTGTGTTACATGCAGAGATACGGAATTAAACGCTGCCTATTTATCGAAAAAAAATTTTACATTTCCTCTTTCCTGACTACTGTGTAGAGAGCCCGTTTAGAGAATTTATGAAAGATGTGTAAAATTGTCAGTAAAATATATAAAGACGTGATTTAGCGCATATAATAACTAATAAGTTTATTATGTTTAGTATATAAGGCCTCAAATATACAATTACTTTTTTATTTTTAAATTTTAAGGGTTTTTAAAGCGACGTAAAGATGCCCGTGTCAGTTTGTCTGTTGAGGCAGTTCGTCATTTTGGCAATGATTTTGTAGTATCTGACATTATTTTATTAGATTTTATACTTTTTGAATGAAATTTCAAAAAAGTATAGCAAATAATAGATTTTAGAATAAAAATTTTTTTTGAAATGGTAATTATATTTATTTTTTAAACGTAGCGTAAAGTCTTCCTATCAGTTTCGAAATAACTAAGAAAACTTAAAGACAGTCAAAAAAGATCAAGATCAATGCATCCACGTAATATCTATCACAGAAATCACAAATCGATCAATTGCAGCGCTTCTGATTTACACTCGATTGTAATCGATGTCGGCACATCAAAGAAGTTGATTCGTCGTGGAAACGTAAACTAGATGTCATTTGTCGTTTAAACATCGATTCGTCACAAAAAATATGAAAAAGAAATTGTAATTACTTGGTAAATTATTGTATAAGTTCTTTTGATTAGGTAATTATTATGTTGATTTGTTTCCGTTAAAGAAAGTAGTATTATAAATGTACCTATATTTTTTAAGAAGTTGGACGCTAAAGTTTATTTGAAATATATCTGACTGATTTGCAATAGTTATAACTATTAACGTTTAAAAACATTGAGAGATTCACTTCATTCATTTTTTTTAGTTCCACGCTTTATAATGCATACTATGCAGAGAGCACCTAGGGCCCTTTCTTCGTTTGTCCAGACATTGCGTGTTGACTGGCGGAACTCGATACCGTAATTTGTCTTACCGGAGCAGGAACATGAAAGTAATTTAAATATAGTCATTCCCCCGAGTGGAGATCAAACCCACAATCATTACGTTTACAGTGAGGCACTGTGTTCCTGCGCTACTATGGCTAAGACATTGAGAGGAATTTATGTTTCAAATACATTTCTTGGTCTATTTATATAAAGTTCGATATTGAGTTTCGCCACTTATCAAGTAATGACAATCAATTGGCGTAGGGTTATTTCCCGACTGTAAAAGTCGTTTAAAATATTAATAATGTGATAATAATAATAGTATATCATATAGCAAAAACTATAGTCAATTTGCCTTAGAATCTATTAAAATAATAATTTTGATAAATTCATTTTAGTTACTTCTGTAAATGACGTTTGTAATTTATCATTATGAATCGTTACATTCGTACATTGTACTTAATTTAAATAATGTTTCTTTTTTATTAAATAAGATAACAATAATTCGGTTTCTGTTAACATTGAAAGTGCTTTTTAATTATGTAAGTCTTAATAAGAATTAAACTCATAAGCTACATTGCATTATTGAATATATGTAATGTTTTTCTTGTTGGGAGTCCTTAATTTAAAACGTATTAAAAGTTATATTGTGGAACAATTGAATGCTGTAAGTTCACAGAAAAATTTCATTATCACATAATAAGAATTAATGATAAAATAAATTAAACATTTCAAACCAGTTTTGGAAATGTTTGCGATAACGAACCAAGTATAGTTATATAAACATAAACTCTTTGTATTCCAGATCTGTATGGTCAAATTTCTTGAGAGCAAATATAAAAACGTTTATAATTAATTACAGAATAAACTACAAATAAATGTTGACATTCCTTCATTTACGTGGTCAACAAGTCAATACAAATGTCTTCATTACAAACGGACGGTATTTCGCGCAAAAAATCGAACTCCCACATCGCGAATTTCCGAGAAAACTCCTCAAAACGTCAAATACCACTATAAATCGAATATGGCCTGCGAGTGATTAATCGGGACGTTACGAATAAGCAATCGATCACAGACTCGTTTCACGTCACTAAACCCGCTGTAGCGGCGAAAAAAGTTTTAAATGCCTTCCTGTTGCTATAAGTTTGCTTAATACATTTCCACAGTAAGATGTGCACGATTTAAATCATGAAATAAAAAAAAAGCATTTTACCATGACTTTTAACTTAAAAATAATTAAATGGTTAGTGGTTTTTGACACTAGTATAGTATTTCCGGTGCGGTCGTAGAGCGCGTCAGTGCGCACTTCGCGGCGGGTCACGTGTTTGTGCGGTGGTACACACAGTATACGGTACTCGGTATCAAACGCCCTCCGGAAAATTCATCCCCTAGCATTCATCCAGTGGGTGTAATCGAATAACAATCTGTAATCGCTGCTTACGAAATGATTCATTAATTTCTTGACACGACTTGACTTTGTCTGGCCTTTCTGAAAGTTATTGAAAGTTTATACTAGTTAAACTGTAATTAAGTTTCAGAAGCGCTGTAAGCTTTTTTAAAAAAAGTTTTATGAAACATTTTGTTATTTTATGTAATATTCGTTGATTTTCAGCATGACGTTTACTAACCGAATTAAATTAATCTACAGTTATATATTCATTAAAGCAGTCATTAAATATTTAATTAAAATATTAAAAAAATAAGTATTAAATACTTTTTTAGGTGGGAATCCAAAACGTATCAAAACTTACACAAAACTTGACGGGTCCCACTATCACTAAATTGGCGAAAAGTGGAAAACGCAACTTATTATACTATTTTCTATTAACTTTACTTAAAAACGAATGGCACCTTTCATTGTAAAGAATTAGTTAGATCTTACCAATTGGCATATAAAAGTAAAAAATTGGCTTTACAAAACGTATAAAGTCGAACTAATTTGGTAACAGATGGCGATATTTTTGTATGTTGTAACGCCCGAGCATATTGTAAGACCATGCACGATATAAACTAAGCATTCCCCTCACAGTCTTAGTATATTTCTCCAATATTAGGGTAATATGACAGAACAGCCACAACGTCTGAATAATAGATACACTGCTCGGGACTCCCGTCGCGCGCTGTCAATTATTTATCCGCAAATGATGCAAGTGCTTTACGTATTTTGTTTTGTTGGAAATAAAGATTACCCCCTACAAACAAACAAAGTTAGACGCTTTACCTCGTTCTTATATTAGTTTAGGTTTTCAATTATAATGTCAATAAATAGAAAAAAAAATTAAACATTATTATAAGTTAGTGCAAACAACCGAAATAATTAGTAAAATTATAATAATTTTCATATTACCAACATCGCAGTGCTTGACACAAAAACTCGGACAAAACTCTAATTATCTTCTACCAACTAGATTACTGACATGATTATATGCAAATTTATATCATATTTTGATATGGAGGTCCAATTATAATTTTTTAGGGTAAACATCTATAATCAGTACAAATATTAAAAACGCCCTGAGGTTAAATCATTAGTTTTCGACTATAGACTTTAAAAGTTGAGAATTATGAAAAGAATAATGAAAAGTTGAGAGTATTAAGTGATATCATAATTTAGTTATTCGAACATTTTTGAATTAGTGGAGAACGGAGTGTCTTGACACTAGTTTTTCTCTGCCTACCATGCACTGATATGCAGGTCAATTCGCAAAGCGGAAGCTAGTTGACCTAAGAGGTGTTTCTTTTTATATGATTATCTATACATATAATAAAAATGTAACTGATCACTGTACCTGTACCTGGAAGATGTATGAAAAAATATATTATAAGGGGCATCTATCAATATAATAGAAACCAAAAAAAACACTGGCTTAATCGATTTTAATGCAGTTTTGACTGTTGCACTGTGGTAAGCTTGTTTAATATTAAGTGTTTATTTCATTTCAAACGGTTCATAAATAAAAAAAGTTATAACCATTTACGCGAACGCGAGCGGGAGGAAACCCAAATAGTTTGAGTCATGTTATACATTAATTTGTCATTGCATAAACAGTTAAAATATAGATCAGTTATGTATGAATATTATAGTTGTATAATATATTAGTTATGTCTTTTTCATTTTCGGTTGGTTTCGTTGTTTTTTCTTGTTTCATTGGTTTCGGTTCGGTTTCATCATATTAGATTTGTTCAAATTATTTTTGGGGTCATTAAACCTGACATTATCGATCGAATGTATCGAATTTATGGTTATTATTGTCAGTTTTTCACAAATTTTCACGGAGTTTTTAGGACATAAATTTCTGCCATGTGGAACTTGTGTATAACATATAATTTTCGCTCGGATTTCTATAGTCTGGTAGGAGAAGCTGCAGCGTTGAGCACTAACAACATATGTCTTTAAATAGATGGGGAGCGGAAAACGGAATAAAAAATCACTAAGCTCCCTTAATATATGCGGTGTATATAAAAATGAAATGTCATTTTCTGAAATAATTTTTGGCTTTCTGTTAATTTTTATTGAATTTTAATTATTTGATTCTAAGATGGTATGAAGTCCGCCGGGTCAGCTAGCTAATAATATTTGGTTATTTTTTTTAAATATTGTACTGTTATCGGATTCGGACAAGTGCAAATTTACAAACAAATCGTAAAGGTTATAATTACAAACTAATTGTGCTGCAGAATTTTCTTATATCGGTTTATATATACATATAACCTGGTGAACTAAATGTGTTTTTAAATTTACTAAATAATATAAAAAGCCTTATATAATGTGATTCTAGTAGAATTTATTTTTATCTTTTCTCTGACCTCTTTTTCACTAAGCAACAAAGAAGACCAAATTACTCATTTACTATCAAAAATAATCAAACTTTCTATGTATAGATAATATTTCCTAATTACTTATACATACATAAGTATATATCTCTAAAATAATAAAGATCTCAGGTCAGTATCATGTCACCTGTGCATCAACAGAAGTCAAACAATGCTCGCTTTACTACCGCTGTGGGAGCGCTCATAAAGCCGAGGGCGTTTAATGAAGATTTACGCGTGCCAGGAGATGTAGGGCCGCTACCGCACATTCATATTTAGGTAAATATATATATTTTTTTAATATATTTTTTATATATTTTTTAGTAAAAGCAGTCGCATAATCGATAGCATATTTTTTTTTAATATTTAACGTCTATATACATATATAATATTATGAAATACTAACTAAGCCTTTTGTAACAATATTAGTTAAACTATGGCACTGCATTGCCGCTGTGGACATTTACATAGCACTGGTATTACCCCCTTTAGATATTTCATATTTTTATTAGATCCAACATTTATGGTGGGACGAAATAAGGAACGAATAATAAACAAAAAATATAAATAAGGTATTAACGACAACTTTATTTATAACAAAAGGTGTTATTTTAATAAGGTATTTTTAGTTTCTATCTGCAATTTAAAGTTTAAAGTAATAAATATTTTATATCTTCCAATAGATGGAAGAATCAGGTGTATCAAGGAATAATGCAATAGTAATGACTACAAGCGGCGGGAGCGTAATGAGGATTTATGTGAACTGAACAACAGGGTATCAGTAAGTACTTTAGCGTTTTACAATACTCTTTTTTTATAAACTAATTCGAAATTTTATTTCAATTTGCTCGGTTGTTATAATTAAAGGTTTTTGTATTTTCCAGAATATAAATGAAATTTTATTTCAGATATTTCTTTTTTTTTATTTTAACGCTCTTAAATTAACAAAATAAAGTAAAATTCTTTGGAAAATCAAAAATTAGTATAATTGAAACCTACGACTCTTGGATATCTTCCAAGTGCACTAACTAAGGTAAGTTCTAATTGAGCTAAATTTGTCGAAATTCTTACAAAAGCAATCAATAAATACAACTTCAAATTTTCATAGCAGATTCTTAATATTTTAATATTTTTTAATAAGCAAATAACTAGTCAAAATAATATTTAAAAAAGTTTTGAATTTAATTAAATCAATCAATCCAAATATATTTGATAGTGTATTATTAACACACAGATTGCTTTCACAATAAATAAAAAACCCAAAAGGTTCACCACATCTGACGTTTAGAAGAAAACTGTCGACGCCCTGACATTAGACCGTACTTAGTTTTATTTTTTGCTCAACTTTTATTGTCGGGATACACGAATAATGCAAGTGAAATTATTTATATTTAAGTATCGATTAAATATTTATGACATACAAATACGGAACAAGATACTATGTAAAAAGTGTATACGCATAATGCTACATGCACTGTGATAATACAACGATTCCGATTTCAATGTAATTTTTTGCTATATCGCCTGTGTGAACAAGCCGTTAGTGTTTGCTTTTATTAAATATTATTTATCTGCAATAGCTCTCTTCCTGGGCGTTAAGAGAAGAATCAACACACTGAGTTTTTTTTGGTCTGATATATGAAACTCCAGTGAATTTTATTTTACCCAGACTGATTTACAATTAAAAATGTATTTTTAAAAAGCATACAGCATCCTCATCGTGGCCATTGTCTGCCTGTAAACGTTTACAGTTAGATTGGTTGTAGGTTCGATCCCACTCGGGAAAATTATTGTATTTAAATTATTTTTATTTTCTCTGCTCCGGTACCCAAGACAAAGTGCGGTGTTGAATTCCACCACTCAAGAAGCATCATCTCCAATTCGGAAAACGGAATATCATGACTTGATGATTGGATATCAATTACAGACTATGGTATTTTGTAATATTGAAAAAAATATTATAAACAAAATAATTCTCATACAAATGGCCGTTCAACAGATGTTATATCGAATTAGAATGAATTTATACTAACTGCCTAATATTATCACATTTTTATAAAAACCTGTACACTGTTAACAAGTGAAAATGATAGTGTTTTCTAAAGACTATACAAGATTCACCTCGCTGTAGGTATATTTCGATCGCTGAAACTCATCGCTTTTATCTCCATAGTAATATATCCACAAGTATAATTTTTGTTATTCCTTCCTTTCCATTCCTTAATTGCCATATAAAAACCACATTTCGTCCCCAAAACACACATTTAAACCCTGTAATGTTATCTTAAATCGTCTGCATTAAGTAGGAGGATTTTGAGTAAATCTTACGCTCATTTTAAAATTACCTTTAGTGAGATATGGAGATGCTTCGCTTAAGTATTTTGTAGCTTATAAATATTGTACAGCGAAGCTTGCATTTCTATAAAAGAATATCAAATTCATAATAGTAGGAAACAGTTATCATTTAGTTTGCTATTAATAAAGCCGCTTTATGATTTTTCCCGTATAGCAGGGTAGTCGGAGAGAACCTAGTGTCAAGACACTCCGTTCCCCGATTTCCGCATGAATCGAGACATGGCTATTAATATAATTCTATTTTTTTCATATATAGCTGTATAATTTAAATTATATGCTATCTGTTAACAGGTAGCTGTACTCTTCGATATATTTACATTTTCAATGAGTTTATATATTTATTTCGTGCCGTTATTAATCAGGTTTGACAAAGTACAGTGTTGCACCCATCATACAATTTTTGTAATGTCCCCGAAAGTAGAAAGATAATTGACTGATCATTAGATTCTTTATCGGGAACCAGACGATTGGTAAAATTTACTTTACATTCATTATCAAAAAAATATAAAACCTCGCAATTTCAGTTTTTGTTTATAAATTGTTAATTGGATTTCAATGAAGAATGACGGTCGAAATTGTGATCGCGATATGAGTATACGCATTTATAAAGAGTCCCTTTGATTATATTATATAATATCACCTAAAAAAACTTCAAAGACGATATCGACAGTGAGCTGTGAATATTTCCTAACGAAGAAAACACAATATTTACGAGTACAAAATAGCCGTTTTATTTATATCGACATATTTCCATGTATGTTGAAATTCCCACAATCTACTAGTATTTTTATTTTTTATAGCTATTAGTCAGAAGATGTAAAACTGGATTTGGAGGCCTTTGTAAATACTGAAGTCTATGTCTTATACAATAATGATATGTTAAAAAAACAGCTTGAAGCTTTTACCCCCATAGCGGGGCAGTCAGAGAAAGCCTAGAACTTGATACGTTCTTATAAGTGAAGGATTAGGGAAGGTTAAGTAGAAACATTGATTATTTTGTATATATTTTTGCTTTTAAGGCCATCGTGGCTTAGTAGTGAGACACCGTCTGACTGCAAGCGCGATTGGCTGGGTTCGATCTCCATTCGGGGAATGATTCTTTTTAAATTATTTTCATATCATTTCGAGACTAAGCGCGTATTCAATTCTTGATCTTGTCTTGTCTTTATACGTTTTCTAAAAATTATTTTCAATACATGCAATGTCTTGGATTCAGATGGAAGTTGGAGAACTGAGTATCTTGATATTAGGTTCTCTCTGAATATAAAATTCCCTTTCATACGCGAAGTATAGGCATATTTCTTTTTAGTTTGAAATTGAATATAACGGAATGCACCACATTCCTAATTTGAAGGAAAAGCGAAAAAAATCGCAATGATTTAGGAGAACGTCAACTAACTCACCAAATATGGGAAAATTATAGTAAATGTAAGTTTTCAATTTTATTTTAACCACACAAAGCCAAACAAATACAAATAAAAAAAAACAAAATATAAAAGCAAGTAAACATATACATACATACATAACTATATATAAACAACCAGGCTATACTCTAAGTAAGCCATAAGGTAATTAGTCTAATCCACAAACTTTCCTCTTGCGTCTTATAAGTTTTTAATGTCCGCTTTGAACCCTGGGGCTTACTTTGTCTTCCGAAACTTCGAAAGTTGCGATATGCATAATTTTATTTATGATTCATTTTTGTGGATATACAATTTAAAGAAGGTGTCCACACTGTCACTTCTCTCCGGTGTCGGTCCTTCATGTATGAAGATCGGGGTCATAGTAGAATGTGAATCTCGAACTGTCTCCATCGGTTCCTGTCAGTTGCATTGTTAGCAACACTGAAGAATATTTGTGTGTCAGGATTTTTGATTTGATCAGACCATCTGCTGGGCATGCCCTCTGGGACAGTTTCATATTCACTTATACATAAATATGACAGTGATGTATAACATACTTTATTTATTAATAATTATCAATTTTTTTAAAGTGTTATTCACACACTTGAACTCAAATTGAAAAACGTATATTTATGGACGCATTTTTATACGTTTTCTAAATATATGTTATACTTTATTTATATAACATTATCTATACAACATTATATAACATTATATATATTTTTTTATACATATTGTAAATAAATATACCACTCTGGCGAAGTTAAGATATACCTGGCTAAATGAGATGAAATTCATATTTTATTCTTCGAGTTGACACATTAATAATATATATGTTTTTGAGTTACTTAACGCAATATCAAATTTCAATGTTTCTCCGGCAAAATACCATGAGGAAATAAACGGTCAAACGTATAAAAGCTACTTATTATGAAGCTTTCTTGTTTTATTGACTTGGATATAAGAGATTCACTTTGTATAGACAGTTCACGGGTTCAAAATCTATTTGACTCGTCAAATGGACAAAGTGCGGTGTTTAGTTACGTTAATAACGCTGTGTCTCTTAATAAACACAAAGTCCATACAATGGATTTATATAAAAAACTCATTTATTTTTAGTCTCATAGACTTTCTAGTTTACTTAAGAAAGGGCACAATAGGCTTTACTTAGGAAGGACGGGCTACGAACAGTCTAACGGGTATATCAGTCACAATTTAAACAAAAATACCCTCAAGATTGATCCTGAACTCGCTTCGTTATTGTGTAGGTACAGATAGCAAAAGTATATTATATTATGATAAATCTTATATGAAATATTGTGTTTAAACTATAATTTGAACAATAAATATCGTTAACAGAACCGTTCATTTAGAACCATTGTTTTTATTATTAAATTTATAAGTTTAACTTGTCGACACCTGCAATTTCGTTTATGTGAAATTATAACCCATACACACACATGACTATATAATGTTAAAACCCATTTTTTCTCGTTTCTGTAGATATGTTTCCTATGATCGCATGTCAAGTTTCAACAACATTCTATTCTTAATAGTTTTACCAGTTCTTTGTCTGTCAGTCACACAGTGAGTAACGGAAGGGTTTTGTCTTCTGGTTTTCCAAATAAAGTATTTATATTATAATTTTTTTTTATTTATTATAGTAGAATAAATCAGAATTTCATTTTAAAATCTAAAAAAAAGATAATATTTTAAACAGTTCACTTACAATTTACTAAACAACTATATTGATATCGCAATCTATTGACGGATGCTTTGGTTTCTTTGGAAGAAATTAAGGCGTGTCGTCTAGTTATTAGCCTAGTCTAGACTCCGAGTACTACGTCGGTGGTAGTAAGTTTAATTTCCAATGAGTTCAGATGTTTGTATGACATCCATTAGTATATATTCGGTGCCTGGGTAATAATATTTGTAGGTACAATGATATACTTGTATATACGTATAACAGCTGTCTTATACTTTGTCTAATTTTGTCGATAGTTTCGCCACTCATCAGTCTTTTAAAGATATTTAATGATAAGTGGATAACGAACTGATTTAAGATAAGGTTCATACTGCAATGTGTGAAAGATAAAAAAACCGACATTTATGTATTTTTTGTCCACGACTTTCAATCAACACATACTTATGACTAAACAACAATTCATTGTCAAAATATTTATATATTTACGGTTCATCTATTTACAAAAACTACTTATCAAATCTTTTCTAAATTAAAACACGAGAAGCAACTACCATATAAAGGATCATAAAAAATATTTCACCCAGTAAAAAGTAATAAGGTAACACACATAAAAAAATACAGTCGAATTGAGAATCTCCTTTTTTAAAACGGTTAAAATAGCCAGTAAATATTAACTTTTAATTGCTTGATTAGCGTTACAATCAATTAAGCTTAACGCTTTTCCCGGCATAGCGAAGTATACAGAGATATTACAAATACAAACATGCTTTATTGCACATAAATATTACAAGCAAGATAAGAAATAATTTTAATAGTCAAAGAGATCCTAGTGTCAAGACACCCCGTTCTCCATTTCACGCCCGAATGCGAGACTGTGATATGACGGAAATCATTGCAGCAATTCAATTCCAATAAGTGAGAATTGAACCGAAGTAATAAAATATCTCATTTTCAGTTTGGCCCTGTTACATTGCGCCACGATGGCCTCAAAACAGGTAATACCTCTAAACTATATCTTTAGTAAGTTAACGAACAATCCACTTAAACATCTGACACAAACAAAATTCGAGATAATTTGCGAACGGTACTAGAAAGTAATAAGTCAGTAAAAATGTGCACACAATGGATGCATTTGAAATGCAAAGTGATATCATTCAGAGGTGGAAGCGAGACGTCACTCAGGGCTTATATATCGCAATGTGGCCGCCACTGTCAACTTAGGTATATAGGCTTATACTTTTACTTTGTTCGAAATTTACTGGTTAATTTAATACGACCAAAAGCTTTAAGCATTATTTTTCAGTTTGATACTACATTTACTTTACCTTTTTAAAAAACAAATTATTATTGTTAAAATATGTCGTAGATAGTGCTAAAACAATTCTGTTTTATTGACGAGGGATATAATTGCTGTATTAATACATTTTTTGAGAGAAAATATTTTAAATTAAAAGAAAATTATACCAAATATAATTTTAGTAAGTCAGGTTCAAGATCAGGGAGAAATTAGTGTCAAAGCACTCCGTTCTCTACTTTCTGCCGATTTCGAGACATTACGTGTTAATTGGCGGACCTCAACGCCGCGCTGTAGGTTGTGACCAGAGCGGAGAAATTAAAATAATTGAAATATAATTCCCATGACTGGGAATCGCACAAATAACCTTTTTTTATGTGAAGTAATCCTTTACGGATTCCCTCCCGATTGACTCGGATGGGTTATGTGAGACTCCGGACTGGCAAATGTAGGCAGTCCGTGTACCCATTAAAACCGCACGGTGCTCCACCTTGACCGCCACTAGGCGAGGCCACGGGAAAGCGAGTGTATCGTGAACCCCGGCGACGGAAGCCTGCTACGCAAGTCGCGGCACCAACAACAAATCGCGAATAAATTCAGACACTATCACACTGCAACACCTTCCCTGTTAACGTGTTTATTACTTATTATAATAGAAATTATAGATAAAATTAATTATTTCTTCCAATATTATTTCCTAAAAAAATATAAAGAATGTCTCAATCGCAAGTACTCACCACACCGCAAGTGCAATGACAATTAAGCAACGACGACCGCGTAAAAATTATGCAGACCTATAAAAAACCTGTCACATGTCAAAGCATTTACGTTTAACTTTTAACTCGGACAAAAAAGTGATCGTCAACATTAATAACAGTTTTTGAAGCCACACATTGTTTTGTCGACATTTTGAAAGTTTCAATCGGTGATTCTTTAAGTTCCCAATCTGCATAAGTGTGGAGATAATAAAAATTTACATGAGCACAAAAACCCCTTTGTCCGACCGACTGACTCAGTAGTGACAGTGTGAAAACCTCGGTCGTCGGCCTAAACAACGCCGGCTCGTGTTGCTGACGGTGAATTGGCCTCAAACTTTTTACTTCACTGTACAAACATAATAAGTTTCATATATTTTTTATGTTTTTTTTGTAATATTATTTGTATTAATATGTTATGATATGATAGTATGATATTCCAGTTATGGTTATATTTAATTATATTTATATATTATATTAAATAATAATTGTGTTCTCAATTTTGAATTACGAAATAAAAAAAAAATTGTGCTGCGTTCAATATAGATTTAAACCTAAACAGGCCATATTTGACTTCGCAAATTTGGGAAAAAAAAACAATAAATTATGTACTATATAACTTCACGCTTCTTCCCGCATAGCACAGTAGTCAGTGTGAACCAAGTATTCCGCACGAAATCGAGACATCTAGTGTTGAGTGGCAAAACTCAACGCCGCGATTAGTCTTAGGCACTAGAGCTAATAAACGAAAATCATTCACCCAAATGGGAATCAAACCTACAATTGCGTTTACTGACAAACGCTGTCCCACAACACCACGATGGCCTCAGTAACTTACTAAACAGTTAATTTACAAAAATAATAAAAGAACCATCCTTATTTTAGAATAAACTTTTTAACAATAACTTTTAAATTACTTACAAATATCAATTTAGAAAGTACAAGTAGTTTTGTTCTGACATCGATTTCACTAACATCAACGCGAGCATAATTCCGCGGAACTAAAACATTTCTTTTACCTCTCGTTGTCCTAACGACATACATACATTTACAACGTAACGACAAATATTTCGACATTTCATTTATATATGTATACATATAACATATCTACCACGCTTATTGCCAGACTAACTATGAACTGTGTGAGATTTTTAAGATAACACCTCACAGTATGTAGTAATGATAACCTACTTCAATTTTAAACTGCAGCTCACGGTCTTGCCTGCATTTCTTGTTAGAAAGAATTTAGACATGACCCTCCAGACGCTCCGCTTTTCGATTTGAATATTTACTTCATATACGTTATATTTTATGATAAATCAATCAATAATAGTCAATAGTCAGAGAGAACAAAGAAATTACGTGTGGCAACCAAACGCGGCATCACCAGAACGAGGACATCACGATAATTAAAATACCATCATTTTTCAAAGCGAGAGTCGAACCCAGAACTATCACATTTACAGACAGACAAAATTTTGAATGTATTCCTAAGTGATTATATTAATATTCATATCATTTTTGTAATAGTAAAATTACAGCTTCACGCTTTTCCCCGCTTATTAGGGTAGGCAGTGAAAATCTAATCTAAAGACATTCCGTTGTCCACTTTCCACCGTATGAAAAGCAAACGCCGCATTTTGCTTTGTACCAGACCTTTGTTGTGAGCGGCAAATAAAAATGAAGAAATGAAAATATTTTAAGTATAATCATTCCTTCGAGCAGGAATCGAACCCAAACACTCGTATATCAAACAATCACGCTGTGCCACGATGGTCTCGAAAATCACATATTTACAAAGAGCCAGAAACAAATAGAATAAACAATACAGATATAATCTTAATAAAACGCTTTAATTCTATAATTATTTTTCATTTTTGGATACAAAAATTAAAAATATGACGTTTTTAAACACAACACATACACAACCATTGCGTTTAGTCAGACGGTGCCCCTTGTGATTCTTATTTCACCGATCTAGTAAAAAAAAGCGAGACGTTAAGTTCAGCCAAGCAATCCGCAATGTCTTCAACTCACACAGAAACTGAAAAGCGGAGTATTTTTGCACTAGGTTTTCTCTATCTACCTTGCTAGACGATAAAAATCGTGAAGCTGTTTATGAATTAGTTTTTTACTAATTCAGTACGTTTAACGAGGTTTTTTTTATATTTACACATATGCCTTTGAAGTTAAAATATATTATGTTATACTAATAGTTTTTGTTTTGTACTAAAAGAGCATACGCTATGGAATAGTAAATAATAAGTATTTTGTTATCCTCTCTATATAATTCACGTGCAACAGTCAAAATAAGAATCGTGCAATGTAAATCGTAGCTATTGTTGGACACTAACGACGATGTCCATTAGGTACTAGACGATTGACGACCGGTAGCCAGTACTAGCTTTTGCTTACCGATGTATTGAAATTATAAAAATAAGCCATAGGATAGACTCCTAAACGGTTTATGATATTCACTTTTGCAAGCTTAGTTCATTCTGGGTTAGGGACTGCCAATAGTATAAATAAAGGCATATATATTTATTAAATACTATAAAGAAATATATTTATGATATTATCCTGAGAAGCCATCGGGAAGCGCGTGAAGCGTGAAACTGTGTTTTCCAAATTTTTTTAATCACATACATTTCTTTTGTCTTTTTTGCGGCATTGAGGCAAAAAAGCAAGATGTCGGTGATGAGTGATGTAACCAAAAATGGTTTTACACACAGTTATAATTATTAACAGATATATTAATAACAGTTGACAATAGTATTATTAGAATTGAAACAGAAAACCAAACAATACTTGAATACCCGAGAAATAGTTATCTGTCAAACTAATAAGACCTATTTATAACATCTTTTAAAGTGTTAATCACACACTTAGGTAATTGAAAAACATATTTTTAGAAAACGTATAAAAATTAACGCAGCGGAATTCGAATCCGCGCCACTTGAAAACCGTCCAAGGCGCGAAATTTTTATACGTTTTCTAAAAATATGTTTTTAATAAGACCTACCTAAATTTTCACCTCTAATTCAAAATCCGCACAGCTAGTATCTTCATATAAATGGACGATTTCAAACGCCCTAATTCCGTAACAGTCGAAATTGATCGAGACGAACAAATACCGAGTTCGATACCATTGTTGCATTCCATGTTTTTGAGACGCGCGCATTCCGCACATTGCGCTGTCGAGACAGCACTTCGTTTAGAGTAATAGTTTTTGCACGCATTTGCTCGAACTGGTCGCCACCACAATAGTGTTACACCTTGTAAGTAGAGTTAAATATTTAATAATCATCCAGAAAAGAATCTGCAAATGGTCAACGTTTTATGTCAAAGATTCTATACCAACTTGTGACAGCGGCTTTGAACAATTCA
Source organism: Podotricha telesiphe (assembly GCA_038994665.1). Taxonomy (NCBI): domain Eukaryota; kingdom Metazoa; phylum Arthropoda; class Insecta; order Lepidoptera; family Nymphalidae; genus Podotricha; species Podotricha telesiphe. The sequence continues at coordinate 58,115 of JAOYRR010000334.1, forward strand.
TTCTTATAGAAAAAAAATTCAATGGAAATGGCACTTGAATCACTTCACGGTCTTATAATAAATCATAACTTGTAAGAAATTGACTATACGCCAATTATACAATTGACATTCTTATTCTATTTATGAAGCAAAAGACAGAAAGGGAGAAGAATCTAAAAAAGGGAACTTTCGGTAAATATCAAAAATCTAAATATAATATATTCAAGAGTCTTTAGTTTATGAATAGATTTTATAAGCTACATTTTCTTATGTAACATGAAAGGTTAGATAGTATCTGGAAAAAACTTAGAATGTTTTTCCACAAAAAAGCATGTGGTCTAAACAAATTACAACTCATGAGACAAAAATTACAAAGTATTTTGGCACACCTTGCACACTTACCAATTAACAAATGATTAAAAAAACAAACAGATTTTTAATTAAAGTCTTTTAATTAGTACAAGGAAGAAATATGTTAACAACAATAAGATTTATAAAGATTAAATAGTTAGATACATACAGAAAGACGGTTGTTTTTCTATAGCTTGAAATTATAATTGAAAAATTCAATAAAGATTTAGTAGCAACTCTTATGATATATTTTTTATACATTGTGAGCTTTGTAATTTATTATAGAAGTGTTTTAAAGTTTCTATTAAAAATCCCAAATTATAATTCACGATTTACAACTTTAGACATATAGACTTTTTGTTCAAGTGTTACAGAAAATTTAAAAAAACACACAAAACACAAGGTATAAACGGAAGCATTAAAGTTTTTGTAAAGGAAACTGTGATGTCACTCTACACATCCTGTTTCTTCGTTTGGTGCGTAAGTATATGTCAATAACATTAAGGCTTGTTGACGCGTTACTTTTATATAAAAATTAAACACATGATAGTGTGTTTTATGTTTATTTTATGTATTTTATATGCAATAAATATTGCGATTCTGCACTCCTTCTCTATATGAAGTATAAGTAACTGTGCCAAATTTCATAGTCCTCCGTCCGTCGAATTTGGTAAAAAGTTATACGTATAAAATGAATATAAAGATATACGTATAAATAAAAATAACACTAAAAAGCATCGCAGTCACAGCTTACTGCACACCGACTACAGTCCCACAAGCTTCCAAGTATAATTAAGGCCACTTAAAATCGATACCTAGAAACCAATCAATTCTTCAATGACAACGAAACAAACCCTTATTATTTTTTATTCGATAATAGTCTCCTTGAATCACTTTAATAACAACATTTGATTTACTGCTGAATTGATTTTTATTTCTTTGGATTAAGGTTCATTCTTATTTTATTTGTGACTTCCAAAGTTTGTTATTGGTTTGCTCAAAGTATCTTATCCGCCAATTATATAGCGTATAATTGAATTCGATACGGTGACAATTTTCTATAATAATTCAAGAATTATACCTTATTTCTCGCTTTATATATTTTAAGATATATTTCTAAAGCATTTTTAGATAATGTTGAATTAAGTTATCTTATCCAATTACACAGCAAGAAATAATGTTTTTAATAAAACTTACTAGACTGGACTTTTGTCGCTAGAATCATTTAACTAATACAAACAAAATAAACATATGATGATCAGTTTCAAACTCTTAATTCTTAAATATTTCCATTTCTCTGCTCTGGAAAGATAAGCAGCGTTGAGTGTCTTGACACAAGGTTATCTCTGACTACCCTGTTATGCCTGAAAAATCATGAAACCTACTGAAAACTTAGCAATTACAAAGGTCATCAGTATTTTAATCTTATCATAAAAATATAAAAGGATGGTTAAACACCATAAAGGTTTAAAAGTATTATTCTAACAATTCATATAATACAGAATTATGCAGACAGTCGAAAAAATCAATCAATCAATTTTTACTTTATACCCAACATGTCTACCTTTAACATAACGAATGCCCTATACACGATAATCGATATCACATTCCTTAGATGAGTACCGATAAATGAGAACGACTTCAACTTGCAAACAACTCCAGGCTTCCCATTAAATATAATGTAGTAGGTAAAGGTATAACACAGCAAAAATATATGAACAGTGATGTTATTGCCGACGAGACGATTAAAATCTATGTTTTATCCTGCTTAATAGTAGCTGCGAACGTACATTGTATAACACTAATTTCTAGAAACAGTATTGTAGGTTCGATTCCCACTCGGGAGAAAGATTATATTTGAATAATTTTCATTTCTCTGCTCTGGTGTCTAGACAAAGCGTGGCGTTGAGTACGCAATGTCTCGGATCGGGGCAGAAAGTATAGAACGGAGTATCTTGACACTAGTACAAGTTAAAACAATTAAATATCGTTTTTGGTTTACCAATATACTAGTAGCGTCTGCAAATCAATTGCGTTGAAGCTGCTTGCCTATTTACTTTTGTTATATATTTTTATGTTCCGTTTTTTGACAGAAAATGAAAAATATAATAATGATATAATTTACTGAGCGTAAAGCATTTGTTGGTTAAATTATCTTATAATAAGGAATTTCTTTAATGTAAGTATTACCTTATATAGTTACCGAATTAAGCAATTACTATTTTCATAAAACTCCTATATAATAGTATATATATTAAAATATTCACAGAATGCCATCAAAAGAAGCATAAAATTAAACGAAATTTGTAAAATAAGGTGTAAGTGTATCATATTTACATAAATTAATCGCTTTATTGTAAATAATATCTTTGTATACTTCTTATTTTGTACAAAAATGGCCTCATAAACGTATTTTCTGGAAAAAATATGTAAAACTATATGATAATAACATTGAATAAAACGAAGTAAGTTATTTAGTCAAGGGTAAATGAGGGTAACAAGGGGTAAAGTAGTTGAAGTAGGGTAAAGAGAGTCTGGGTAAAAGAGACTAAGAAGGATACGGTAGAATATTTTGAATCCCGATTTGATTTTTCAATCGAATCGCTTTGGAAAATTAAATGTTTGTACTATATAGGTTTATCTGATTTTGTCTTGAAAACTAGATGTGTCTAATAATTTAAAAGATGTCAATCGGCATTATTTTTCGGCATTTTGATTTAATTGCACAAATCTTTATTCATACATATTTTAAAAAAAATTTACTTTTTATGAAAAGCAAAATATTTGTTATAAACTATTTAATACCCCCAACTATGCTTGCGTGGACTTTATGGTTTTATGACAAACCATTACCATTTACTATAACATACATGTCAACACATTGACATTTGACACTTGGACCCAAAATTATAACAACTCCCTTTAAACTGGTAATTTCCTTGTCTCTAAAACTTTTACATCAGATGTTCAAGACAATTGTACTTTAGAAACCGTGGCTCAGTTCTTCGCTTTGCACCTGAATTCGAGACGTTGCGCATCGAATGCCGAAACTTAACGCCCATCTTTGTGTTACCGGAGAGAAAAAATAATAACAATATAAATATATACATCATCTCAAGTTGGAATCAAACCCACAGCCATCGCATTTACAGTTAGACGCGCGAAGTGCAATGATTTTTATTTCTTAACTAAAACTAAGCACCATACTTGAAAATACTTTCAATTTCCTAAATGTATGATTAGCACTGATATTAAAAATTCTTATTTCGGTGAATAGTCTTTACACACACCTTTACTGGACATAACATTTACTGAAGCGGAGAACATGGCGTCCAGTCCTTTTAGTCTGCTGAGCGAAAACCGATATGCTGAAAATAAGCATTCGTCTGGAACATCTGATGTGGAAGGTTTGCAGTAAGTTAATATGAATTTTGGGTTCAATTTTCCATGTCAACATGATATGGAATTTGTATATCATAAAGTCAACGCAAACGGGGTTCAGGCATCAAATAGTTAAAACTGTGGTACAAGTTATTATATGTCTAAGATATAGAACAAATAATAATATATTACGATAAATATACATAAATATATTTTTATATACTTATCAATAAATAAAGCAAGTTTGCAGAATATTTATGGTTACTTAAAATTTATACGCAAGAACATATATAACATACATATATAAGACCTTCATACATAGTTCCTGGGTAATTGTTGTTGGAAAAGTTTTATAATTTCTTCAGTATCTGATCAGACAACATATCGCCACCGTCATATTAAAATGCAGACCAATAAGCGTTTAGAACTGATACATTTAAACATAAATTTAAATATAGATACAATTAAATATTTATCCACTAGATCTACTATTTACATTATCTACTACCTACTATTTACATAGTGTTGAACTTCCGTTCCCCATTTTTCGCCTGAAGTCAGAGCATTGCGTCGAAATCGAGGCGGAACTCAGCGCCGTGCTTTGTCTAGCACCAGAGCGAAGAAATGAAAATATTTTAAATAACATATAATAGTTTCTTGAGTGGAGATCTAACCCATAACCATTTAAGTTTGCAGTCAGATGCTGTCCCACTGCGCCACGTTGGCCTACACTTCTCAAGTATAGAATATTTGATTCCGGATCTAATCGAGAGAGGCACGCGTTCTGTTTGGGTTCTTTTGCAAACAAGATTCTACATATTAAATTTTCAACATTTATTGATTTATAAAATCCTTATGAAAATAATAGTAATATTTTATGTAACTTCTATGTTTTTGTGTTATTTTTTTTGTTTTGGACAAAATCAAAATATATATATATGTACTGTGAATTTAAAAAATAACGTATTTCTAAAAGGTAAGATCGTGACTAATAGATTATTAACCCTGTGCCCGAGCGTAATGAAAAAATAATTTAGCATGATTTATAGCTTACTCAGCCAATGCAAATTACTGACAGTTAGGGACGTTTAACTTAAATATTGACTGCGCTTGCGCACTTCAATTTTTATATAAAGTTAAAAAATAAAACACAGTCGACGTGAAAGTATATACATATATATATACTAATAATTATAAAGCAGAATAATGCTTTATGTAGATACTAGCTGTGCGCGCTACTTGGCCCCGTGGAATTCTAGAATCAAAGTAAGTTAAGCCTAAATTGTAGCTTATTACATCAGGTATCAGGCAGTGGAAGTATCGTCAAAATTGGTCCAGCCGTTCCAGGGATTAGCCGAGACAAAAAGACAGACAGACAAAAATTGTGAACAAAAATACAAAACATATATTTTAGTATATGTACCGTGTATAAATAAATATGCATTTAGTAAATATTAAAAACATACACTCCATTTTTATTATTTATTTAAACATTTTCATGCAAATTTTGAAATATTCTTTGTTTTTTTTTTCGTTACGGTGCATATTATATTCAAACTTGGTTAAGCTTCTATTAAATTGCGTTTTTAATTAATAATCTGCTTTAATATGTATTCTGTAATATAATTAACTACCTTTTTTGTCGTAAAACTTTTAAGCTTGGGCAGGAATTGTAGTATAACAGACGGGAACACCTGATGTAGAACCTTATTAGGTCATCTTAACTATAAGAAATAAGAAAATTCCGTTTTAACAAAAGTGTTTCAGCGTGATAAGCATATTTGTTTACATATAAAAATTTAAAATCTGGAACACCTGCTGAAGGATTATAATAACCCAGTTAAACTAACAGAAATAAGGAAATAGTGCCTTAACAAAAGTTGTTCAGTGTGACGGATGTTTCTGCGGGGAGGGTTATTAAGACCAAGCAAATAAACACAAAATTGCCAGCAGCTACTACTAAAAACTTTAGACGCTTGATCATATCCGACTTTGGGCAAAGGCGAGATAGATATAACCTAAGTTTTTCTATAATACACAAAATAATTCACTGACATAACAAAGCGAAACACGGGTGGTCACCTGTGAGCACTTGCTTTATATACACAGGCCAGGTTTTGGGACTTTTCGATTTCGATCAGAGAGGCGATTTTAATAAATATAGGTTCTGGAAATGCAAATAAGTGACGTGCAAGTTTACGATGTAACATTAACTTATATTTGATCGATACCCGATATTTGGAGTATGTTATTATTGTATAATGATAATTATACCGCTGTACAATAATATTGTAACAAAATGACAGCCAATATAAAACAAAAAAAAAACATCTTAGGTTTGTCAAAGGTGTATAAAATGTAATTGAAAGGTTAAAACATAAGTGTGTTTTATTAATTCATCGTCTTTTCAATTTCACAGTTTTTCACGCTTATGCTGGCAGCGAGCAGGGTAGCCGGAAGCTAGTGTCAAGACACTCCATTCTCCACTTTACGCCTGAATTCGATACATTGCGTGTTGAGTGGTGGACCTAAACGCCACGCTTTGTATTGTTCACCAGAATAGAGAAATGAAAATAATTAAACAATGATCTTTCCACCGAGTGGGAATCGAACCCACTACCTATTGCAATAACAGTCAGCTTATTATTTATTATTTAATTTCATTATATTTTTTGTTATTTATATTTACAATTATTTATTTTAAATTGCAAAAGTAGTAAATAGGTGATTATGTGAGTATGCATAGCAGCATACGCAAGCATAATGTTAAATGTAAAAGATTCGTAATGTTAAAAAAAAAGAATAAAATTTTAATAACTAGTTTATATTTTGTAATGCTTTTTAGTCGTCAAATTACTATTAATTAAAATTAGAATAAAAATGATTAATCTATAACCACAAAACAAAAACCTTTTAAAAAAAATGCGTAACGAACGATTGTGTCAAAACACAACTAATACGACTAATGCAGCCGACATTGTAACATTAAAAACTTACTTGACAGCAAAAAGTTACTATTTTACTGGAACTGTCTAAGAATAACTAAAAAACGCCAATAAAACCTTAAATTCTTAGAAATTAAGGCTTATATGTATGCGTTAGGTAATAAGCCCTATAAGGTGTATGTCCCTATATGAACGTTTCTCCACATTAATCATTCCCATGACATAGCTCACATGCAAATCGATCGACGTTATGCGAGTCAATCAGAATCTGTTGCGTTTGTTGTTACCGCGTATAATTACAGGATATATGGGTATTTTTAATTTTAAATACTTATTAGGTTACCATTTATTGGGAACTCGATTGGTACTGAAGTAGAGGTGAATGGATGTATAAAAATAAACACATATATAGGATTCAAATCGCACCCTCATAATGAAATTGTTCTAACTCAAAAATATGCAATTTGTAAGAAATTACATTATCAATTTTTAGTATACACAATAACAATAAAATAAGTATAGACAAAAAAAGAAGTGGCTCATATACAAGAAAAAAATGGTAGAAGGAATGAGGCTAAGCGTATGCTGTGAGACTTGTCGTCTACAGCGCTGTTTTTTAGCACCATCCTAATCCTTACGGTGTTAACATAACACAGGTGACAAATTGCAACAAGATTCTAAATAAAACAAACTTATAAAAACATAATAAAACAAAACAAAATAAAATATAAGAATTTATAATTTTTTTAAGTTATGTCACTCTCTGCCCATTAATTTCGGCTGTGCGTCGTTTAACTCAGTGAGCAACTGAAGAGTTTTATTTTGATTAATGTAGTAATGGACTTCTGAAGCTCTGTTTTTTCTTACCAAATCCGAAGCCAAATAAGTGTGACTATGGCCACCCTGTTCGACATATATATACCATACTATATTGCGTAAGCATAAATTTTAAATTATCATTTTTTACATAATCAAAAACCATACAAATAAATCTTTACTTTCTACGTAACATAACATTAAAAAGCCACTTGCAGGCCGTACTTGGGAGGATATTATACATAATTGAAGCTTGTAGTTTGAATTTGACTGGTAACTTTCGGTGTTCAAGTGATAAAAACAATTAAGCAACAATCTCGGTTGCGGCGACACGCGGTCATTATGGGCCAGGCGCGGCCCAAATCCGCCGTAATTGCTCGACCGCGATACCCAATACATAACTCCCTAACCCTAACTTAAACTGTGGTGACCGGATTGACCCATTGTCCAGTTAGGGGTGTACATTGTGGCATCTTCATACAATATTATTGTGCTAAAACTTTTGTTTCACAAACAAAGCTTAACGAACAAAATAATCAAATGTATTAACAAATCACACAATTGCATAGTTTTAACTAGTTCATTATTAATTCTGAGACGTAAATATGCGTAAGTGAATAGAGTAAGCTTCTCGTTATGAGGTCGTTAAACGATATTACAATAGATGTTTCTTTTTCTTTACACTTAAAAAAGAATTGAGCTCATAATCTTTACAAAAAGAAAGAAATTAAAAATATATGTATTATATCATTAAAGTATGCTATCGATTTTGCTCTGACTTAATAAGGTGTTCTTCTAACAAATTCTAAATAATCTCGTCAGCCAGCCCTAAGATAAGTTCCCATTGTTTTCCAAGCCACAAAATAAGCCATTTCTGACCGCCCCTCGAACAAGGGATGTCGATATCCAATTGAAACCGCATGATTGTGTCCATTCCGCTTTATGATGTAAACCTTAATACCGCTCTATGATAGATGTATTGACTCATTTCCGGATGCCATGTGTCTTTTATACTCTAAGTAGGATGAGATTACAAACTGTGTACTTTTATTTTTTACTATAAATTCGCTTGCGGCTTCGCCTGCATAAACTACACTAACTAACTATTTCGTTTTATCATCCGCCCGCGTTCAAACTTAAATCACAAACTTTACTTAATTTTATAATATAATTGTTATAACTTTTTTCTTTATGAACCTATTAAAATCAAACACATAATGTTGACAGAAGTTTACAAAAATACAATGGTCAGAACTGTATTTAAATAGGTTTAGCCATTTCTGAGATTAGCAATCACCAACAAAAAAAGAAACATACTATTACATTGATATACACACAATAATATTTTTTTCATATTCTATGTATATAGACAGTGATTAGTCACATTTTCATAATATGTATAGATTAAAATATAAATAATTAAAATTCAGGCGTTGCTTTTTATGATGTTTTCGTTATTTTAGACTTCGTGGCTCGAGATTGTGCTGACTGACCGCAATTGATAATATGAGATTTTAACTTTTATCAAAGTGTACGTCAAACACATGTCAGTGTCTGTAATATTTATTGTCCCTCCATACTGGACTCAATATTGTTACTGGATCTCTTTCAACATGCATTCGAAAATAGTGTGACTATCTCTTTTGGCGAAGTGATTTGTGCTCTACTGGCACGTTCAAAGCGCCATAATTAAAGAGCTGAACTACAATGTGATTTATTTATTTCTAATGTATTATTCTAAAAGTTATAACCTTTTTGCGTTTTTTCTTTATATGACTACTACTACTTAAAAAAAAAATACTACTATGTAAATTGTAGAGCGCTTCATTATATACAAAATACTTTTTTACCTATTATATAATTGCTGGATTTTCACTTGAGTATCCTGCTCAATGTAAAGCTTCTATCTAACATCTTATTTATAGTTTATATTTGTATAGCAGTAAATTGGCAATATTTTTACCATTCATAGGTTACTAATTGTCACATTCTAGCTTTATGCACTTAATAATTTTCGTAGAAACTTTTTTACGTATACAGACAACATATATATATATATATATTCTTCTGGTAAGACAAAGTAATACAAATAAAATATAAATATATTTACTTAAAATATAAACCCGACTTTTACAATATATTTAGTTATATTAAGCTATCTACTTAACTAGCCCGTCTCTAATCTTACACCAAAACTATATACACGTGGCAAGTCAATCCAAGGCTTTTCTATACAAACTCCATTTATACTTCCTAAATCGAATTCTAATACGAAATCCGTGGGATTAGGCGGACGGCAAATATTTGTTCAGCTCGAGATTAAAATATTAGAGTGGACAGTCCGTTTGCTCTATACCGGTTTGTTTACGAATTGTATTAATTAAGCCGCGGCCTTCGTCGTATTTACTGAATTATTAAAAAACTAAACATAATAAAAATTCTGCAAATATGAATTGCATGGTTTGATTTTATATTTGAATAGCAATAGAAGGTGAATTGTACTAGAAAGATTAATATTAGCGATAATTATTAGCGATGGTTTAGAATGGTGCAACTTGTGATTTGTATAGTGAACACGTAATCTCTATTATCTATATAATAACCTGTTCTTATCGCTTACACAGTATAAATTCATTCATGTAATTTGTAAGAGAATGACAATTTACTTATTAAATTACTTATTTACTTATCATAACCAATCCATCACATGAAGTACGCTACGTTTAGTCAAATCCTAATTCATAAAATGAACTTTAATTCCCATTAAGAACAGTAACAAAAGAATACTTAATAATTTCTCTTAAACTATTAAATATTTTAAACTAATGTGTAATTACCTGTCTGACCAGCATAGCGCCTCGTCTCGATATCTGAAACAAAAATTTACCAATGGGTCAATCATACATTTCAAAATCATTTAATTTCATTCAAATCCTAACAGTAGAAGTCAAAATTCAAGTTAAAAGAAGTTCGCGTACAAACAAACAAACAGACAATTTTTTTTAAAATCATAGATTTATATTCTATTTCTGTTTTTTCATCTCCATCATTTTCCCTAAATTAATTGTATATAAATGCATTTATTAAATATATATACAAAGTTTTCTTACTGTTATTATAGTATACAATATAAAAAAAAGATACTGCATTATATTTAAAAAATCTTACTTAACCGTATCAACATTATATTTATCAAACTTTACATTCCGCATACATATATACTTTTTACGAATACGAATTAAAAATGGTCCTTGGCGTATTAATCGTATATTTGTATATAAATAAAAATTACATATTAGAAATTTGTGTTGAAAAAAATACTCCCTCTCCCTAAATATAATATTCCGTCTAATTATTTTTTAAAATTATTGAATTAATCTCAAACGGACTTAAGATCTTTAGAGAATATTTCAGTAATATAAAATAAAAAACAATTTTACGCTATTAGGGTTAGGGTTAGGTTACGGGTTAGATAAATTTAGTTGATTATAAAATTTATGTGAAACTACTTTCACGACAGTAAATATTACAAGCTGCTGGTAATAAATATAAAGACTTACTTTGTGTGAGATATAAACCTTAAAGGCTGCCAGTAGAAGCTTATGTGAATATTATATATTAAATCTATTTACTGTACTCTATGTATTAATCAATTGAAGAGCTATTAACATTTTCTTTGATATTATTATATATGACTAGTAGCCTAGTAGCTGTAGCCTCGTTTACCCGACCGATTTTATAACTTTACATATAGTTTCGACTGAAGCTTCAACTGTAACTTTCGTAACGGATTTTTGTACGTTTTCTAAAAAAAAATAATTTATGTGTTTGAATAGATCTTAAAAATGTTAAAAATATTTAATAAAATGCATTCCCTTTTGCCAACTTTGTTCGTAGAATTTTGGTACTTACTTTGGGTAGCAGAAATTTGTAAAAATCTCTCTACAGAAATGCTAACAACAAAAAAAAGTTGTAATAAGCGCATAAGAATTTCAACGTAGCCGTATATAGCCGGATATACGCATGGCTTTGCGGACAGAGTACTTGGACGAGGCGCGGGTTCAAATCACGCTGCGTTCATATTTTTAAACGTTTACTAAAGAAATATTTGTGTACCTGTTCGAGTTACCCAAACGCTTGTTTGCCTTATCAATACTATAAAAATAATACTCTAAATCATCTCTTAGTGCTTCCTTACACTATCTAAGGAACATGCCAAATTCCATCGTTCTGGTAGCAACGGAAGAGTTTTAATTAGATATACAAGTGGATAGTAAAATTAATTTATAAATAACTTGTTTTACTCATCAAAGTTATCTTAAGAATCGAGTCTTAGGATTAAACAACACCACAAAGGGACTAGAGGAGCGTTAATGAAGAAATATTGAAATATTCTGTATTTAAAGTTAAACATAACCGCGACAATTGCGACTGGACTCTACAATGATGTACATACTAAAAGTGGCTATACTCTAAAAGTGGCATGAACAAAGTTAAGATATTTCTTTTAAAAACTCACATCATATATTATTTTTAATTTTAGTTTAATTATAATTATCTAAATTATATTTTACAATAGGAATTAAATAACTTTAAATAATAAAAGCGTACTTCACGCTTTTTCCCGTGTAGAAGGGTAGTCAGCGAGATATTAGTGCCAACTCCGTTCTCCACTTTCTGCCTGGATCAGAGACATGGTTTCTTGAGTGGTTAAGCTCAACGCCGCGCTTTGTCTTGTTCAAAGTGATAATCGAACCCACAACTAATCGTGATCACAGTCACTGTACTACTGTGCAAAAAAAATATTTATAAGGTGATCATGCTCAGTACGATTCTATGAATAGGCAAAGGACGAAGTGAATTATTTTATTTATAAGATCTTTGTTTTTCGCGAATACTACACATTTTGAAATGAAACTATTTTTGAAGTGAAGTGAAGTGTTCGAAACGTCGGGTTTCTAAAATGTATTATCGAATACCAATAATATACGCGATTAATCCGATTAAAAATAGTTTAATTTCATAATATCATATTTATATTTTTCCCACGTGGTCGTTGTGGTGCAGTAGGTAGTCTGGCTGTAAACATGATAGTTGTAGGTTAGATCGTTACTCTGGGAAATTATACTACAATTATTTCTCCGCTCTAGTAAGGAAAAGCGCAGGAATGAGATCTGCCGCTCTCGAACTCGAAAAATGGAGAACCAAATGTCTCAACACTAGGTTTTTTTTATTTCAATATCATCACTATCTATTATGTGACGCTTTAACCTGCACACTTGGATTAAAGGTAATAATATAATTATCTGTTATTAATATTATTACATATGTTATTATTACTATAATTTTCATTTTACTTATTATTTTATATTACGAGCGTAACTGTGGGAAACAGCGAGAAGCTGATTTCTTTTACGATATAGGAAAGAGAAAATATTTACAAGAACATTTTGTTTACAACACTATATCTTTGACCTAGGCTATTCTCAAAGTCTACGACCTCCCAGGCGATAATGAATAATTCAGGGCCCAGAGCTCTCGGTACACTGTGGTTACATTATTAATAGCTAAACGCATTATAGAGTATGTAGGACCTGAATGAGAAATATTTGCGTGAAAAATTATTATATTTTTCTAATTTTTGGTTTGTGTTTAGTTTTTTTTAAGCTTCACAATTTTTTCCCGCATAGCAAGGTAGAGAGACCCTAATGTCAAAATTATTCACCAGAGCCGCGATATTAAAATACCTAATTAAATTATGATAATTCCACCGAATGTAAATCGCATCCACAACCAATCGAAATACATTCAGACGCTACCCCACTGCGCTATGACGGCCTCTATAGTTTATGTCGATTTTTATTTAATTTATTTCGGTGATTTTGGCTTTGTTTTAAATAGATAAGCGTACATGCGTTTATAAAATAGTCTGTAAACAAGTAAATTCAAATTGATGTAGCAATTTTCACATAAAGCACTGCAAACATGTACAGCATTAAATTCTAAAAAAAAATCTGCTCGTCCTTGAGTCATATAATACCATTAGGACTTTACTATTAATATCATAGTACTAAATTAGTGAAACGAATTTTAATAAAGGACACGGATATAAGCTTATAATTCAATAACAAATTCAATTCAAATTCAATTTGCTTTCATCTATCTATTTAATAATATACAATTTAATTTGAAATCTCGCTAAGTTTGAACCCGCAGCCATCGCCAACAAAATAGCAGCAATCTACTCTTTATTTTAAATTTCTAACAAATATTAAGCTTATATTAAGCTTTTGTTACTTTCAAAATAACATAGTATAATTAACAAAACATTAAATGATTATTCTTTTCAAAAGTAAGATTTCTATGTAAAGTATTCAAATGCTAACCATTCATTCTAATGCTCGAGTAGAAACTAAGGCAGTAGAAATTGTCACAAGCTCAGTTCAATGCAATGAATAGCTTTTAGGTAAACAAGATTATTTACATTTTTCAATAGAAACGTGTAGACTACACGAAAGTATTTTCCTACTCCTGCATGGAAGTATTTTCATGAACTATATTTGTATTGTAATAACTTAAACATATATAATAATCTGAGGGTGTCCTTCCAAATACCTGTCCGATGGGCATACGGGTACGCGATCCCGGATCCTTAAGCCACTACTATCATACACCTATCCAATCCATACGAGTGGTGTCCTTATACCCTCTTTCCTAGGTTCCTACCCTCTTTCACCTTCTCCTTTACCACCTTTTCTAAAAGGGGTTTTGGATGGATTTGGTCAGATGGCAATCGCTCCGTTAAAACTCTCTTTGCCACTTAACTGAACGGAAAAAAGAAAAGGCTGGGTACGGCTAGGGCGTCGCCGCTAATCGACGCGCAGGCACATCGCCTACACCTGCGACAAGTGGGCAAGGGCTACCGTGTCATGTACGGGCACGGCTAAAGACGCTAGTACCCAGACGGAAACTCTGCTTTGCAACGTGGAATATTGGCTCTCTAACCGGACGATGCAGAAGACTCGCAGATGTACTCATGAAACGTCGGGTCCAGTGTGCCTTCCTACAGGAAACTTGCTGGAAGGGCAATATGTCTGGGTTCATTGGGCAGGGTTACCGGAATTTCGAATTCGATTCTTTTATGCTATCCAGTTTCGAAGCTTTGTTTATTCGATTTATCAATTATATACTTTTCATTATATTTTAAAGTATTGTGAATATTTTATTTTTTATAATAGAACAAAATAGCTTTACGAGAAAATTCTTTTAGTTTATATTCTCTATTCCACTTATTCTAATAGGTACGTGAATAAAAAAATATTCCATCGCGGCGGAATGACACACCGACTGACTGTAATCACGATTGGGTCTGGGTTACCCACTCAGGGATATGATTGTATTGAAATTATTTTTAGTTCCTCGCTCTCGTCTGGCTCTGGGTCCCGCGGCGTTGAGTTCCGGTACAGAACACGCAATGTCCGGGCGGAAAGTGGAGAACTGCTGGGCGGGAAAGAGCGTGAAGCTAAAAATACTCCCCGAGAAGGATTGAACACAAAATTATCAAATAGAACCAGTCTAATACCAGCTGCACCACAGTGGCGTTGATGGCCTAACAAAAGAAAACAATATAATTATACAATCGTTTACTAAAACAGTGACGCTTATGTTGAACGATGCAATAACATGGCGTTTTGAATTTAAATTCTCTAATTTAGGACGCGCGCTGTACTCGCGTTTTCGCATAAAATTACAATCACACACATCCTTACTCAGCGAAATTGCTGTAATACAATGTGATATAATGTATTATATGATCATAAATATATTACAGTTGCGCCTGTTTAATATTTGGTTGAGCCGAATTTAATTTAAAAGTTAAAATGCGTTTCTAAATATAACTAAAATCGCACTTTGTAAAAATAGAAATATTATAATATTTATAAAAAATAGAAATTCGCTAAAATAGAGATTTTCAAAAATAGAATTCAAAATCCCCCTCCAGTGAGCTTGTATCAAATAAAAAATATAATAACAATGAACCTTAGATTCTTTTAATTTTACTAAAAATACTTTTGGAAAATATCCTTAATATAATTAAATTATTGTCATTTCTCCGCTCTGGTGACAATACAAAGCGCTAAATACATAACGTATCCAATTCAGGCGGAAAGTGGAGAACAGAGTGTCTTGATACTAGTTCCTCTCTGATTACACTGCTATGCGAACAAAGTATGAAGCTAAAAAACTCCTTTATACTAAGTTACATACCATTGTTGTTACGACTACTATAGTATATACAAAAATTATAATATATACCTTATAATTTTTCAAAATTATTTTTTTACACATTGGCAGTTTCTGTCTACTTAAGTAAACTACTTAATATAGCTTAATGTGTAAACATTTACACTACATTTTGAATTTCTAAAAGACATCAAGCAATTAGTTTATATCAAAACGGGATATTTGAATATCTTTTAAAAAATAATTCAAATATCTGTGTGTGATTGTCAGTAATAAATTATCCTTATTAAGTAAAAACTAAATTAAACTGTTAGTTTTACAATAATATTTCATATATTATCTAGTGTAAAATATTATCAACATCTATCTTATAATACTATGACTATTAGACGCGAGGGCACATGTCACGTGTGCTTTATGACGCAAAGTTCGATCGTTTGAAACTTTGGTCGCAGCAATTATACGGATTAGCGTGAACTTCTATAAATGTTTGGACGTGACTTTGTTTTGAAACACAACTTTTATTGTCATATACTAAATACGTTGAAAGCTCTGACAATTTCAGTAGCTAGTAATGAAATGTTTTTATTTGTATGAAATGGAAAAGATGATTAAGAGGTCAATTTATTTATCTTAGCAAAATATCGACTAAATGTTTGATAGGTATTAAATCTTAAATTTTCAAAAATTCCACTCTTTATCAATCGAATCTTTATTTACCTTCTGCAGATTGTGGTGTTTTATGGCTAATGAATGTAAACAAAAGGTCGCCTAGTTTTCTATTTTTTATCTTAATGCAGATATTAAATGTGATGACGGAAGACTAGGTAATCGACATTACGGGCAAACATTCCTTAAAATACCATTACTTATTTATAATCATACCAAGCAGTCTGTCCAACATGCAAAATATCACACGAAAGGTTTTAGATTTTCTAGGAAAGTTCCATTTTTCCTGGAAAACGACAAAAGTTAAAATAAATGAGATCATTACGTATGTCAATGCAATGGAGTATGGCGATAAAACGTGAAATGACAGGTCGCGGGTGTTGTCAATAGTCCCCGGAACTTCCTAAACAGAATTCGATTACGTTTTATTACGTTAGTTATTTGAGTTTTTGAATATAATCCGCTTGTTTCCGTTACAAATTGTGTTCAAATGTGCTAGAAGGTTGGTTGTTCCTGTAAATGGTGGAAAAGTGAAAATGAAAGAAATATTTAATGGATTTTCATTAAAGTAATTAAGGTATTAGACTAAAATAGTATAAACCAGATTGTTAATTAATATATAGCGAAAGCGGGCCGTGTTTGTGTAGAGGTCGAGCAGTATTAGTATGGATATTTGACAAATCAGAGCGCAGAACCACGAACCCACGACATATCGCGTTTACAGTCAAATACTTTGCCACTGCGCCACGATGGCTGTTCGTCAAGTCGATTCTCTTAATTGATTTTTCTTTATTCTTAACTTTAACTTTTTATTTTCAATTGTAAAAACAAAAATATCTGTGTTTAACAAAAATATATTCCAAATAAATAACTTAAAACTTTTTAGAAGTAAATCAGACATTATCACACACAATAATAATAACACATCATAAGATTTATAAGAGAAGAAAAATTCTTAAAGTTAAATTTCTTTAGTCTATAGAGTCTTTTTTAAATGCAAATTTACTTGAAGCTTTTTAAAAGCCGATGCGGATGTAATTTGTAGGTAGCAAACTGCAGTTTTACGATCACATGAACGCTGCGGAATTGTTCGACATATTTCATTTTGCAAATTTACACCCTTCGATGGCGTTTTATTAAAAAAATTCGGGCCAAAACACGTGTGTGAAATGCTATTTGCAATGCTTTTGGTAAAATTGTAGTAATCATGATTTTTTGTAGGCATCTTTATACAGTGAATAATTTTACTACTATGTTTGAGGTGCAGTACAAAATAGCAGGATCAGTCAGTTAGAACCTAGTTTGAATACTCCCCGTTCTTCACCTTCCGCAGGAAATAGAGACATTGCGTGTTAAGTGGCGGAACTCACTGCCGCGCTTTGTCTTAGGTACCAAAGCGGATAATAATTTAAAAATAATCATTGCTCTGAGTGGGAATCGCACGTACAACCTATCGCGCTTACAGTCAGACACTGACCCACAGCGCCAAGATGGCCTCCACACATCTCTTAATATTTTTTTTGTTTGACTCGATAATGCTAAGAACAATTACGTAAATATAACAAATAACTATAAATATACCTAAAGCTATTTAACAACTTGCGAGGTAAGCTCACTACGCACTGAAAATAATCTTACAAAAATCTTGAATAATTGTCACTTATCATGTACAAAATAAGATCTAAATTTCAACAAACTCACATAAATATATATGTAGGTGTATATATTGTAAGTCATTCTAATATCGAGAGCGCTCGCGTCGCGTCGCGCATACTGAGTGGATTTTAACGCTGAAAGGGCCCCATCCGGTAGTGCTTTTCGTGAAAATGCGATATATCTAGGTATGTCATATAAAAAGATATTTGCTTAAGCCTTCCATTACATTGCTAGCCATGTTCTTCTCTTTTGAACTTCTACAGTTCTAGTGTGATACGTGTTTGCATTGTATTTTTGCTTATAAACACACATTTGTTTGAAATTTACATGTAACAAAAACATAATTTAAAAACCACCTTAATCTTGAAATTAACGTGATTTTGTCTTAAAATTTCTTAGTCATGCTTTGTATTGTAATGTAATTTACTGATACATATTATTTTCATAGTGAACCTATATCAGATGGAGACGACATTTGAATTGATTTTTTTTTTGTTTCACTTAATTTCCCGCATGGAATTAAACGCGGCGCTTTGTCTCACGTGAGCGGAGAGATAAAAATACAAATAATATTTTTCTTCCCAATGGAGAACGAACCCACAACCATAATATTTTGGGTTAAGTTGAAAATCTTCTCTTTTCACTGTCAGCTTAGAAGCTATGCATATTAAGCCGCAAAACAGAACGACACGGTTTGTCTTATCGAAGAATAAAAATAATTGAAATATTCCCCGAGTCTAACCCACAAGCAATCTTAATGACATAATTCAAATATAATTCGGAGTGTAACCCACAACTCTGTTTACAGTCAGCCGAGTCTCACTGCGCCACGATGGTCTGAACAATAATGTATCAAAATACATAAAAAACTATAAAACTAAAGGCATTATCCACAAAGTAACTAAACCCAACGAAAACAAACCGACTGAGCGTCCGGCCTGCTCGTTAATAAAACAAACAATGGCCGCTGTATATGATTACAGAGGAAAGCAATTAGCCAATCTTACACATAGTGAAGATAAACTGAGATACCTGACACCTTGTTAGTCTAACGTCTCGCGTTGACTTTGTAAATTACTAGACGTAGGTACATTCAAATTGCCACTTGTTAACTGCTTTAAAATATTGTTTCGAGTTTTTGTTGGGGGTTACTGTAGAATAAAATTTGAGTGTTTAAGTATAATAAATATGTGCATAAAACGATAAAGGGTGTTAGAAAGAGCAAGAAAACTTAGTATCTCACGGAACAGTTGTATTATTTATTTCAGTTTCCCGGACAGCAGGGTCGGCAGAAAAATCGAGTATCAAGACACTCCGTTATCTATTTTCCCAATAAATTCTAGACATAAAAATAGACATAAAAATAATTATTCCGTTGAATGAGTATCAGTCAGTCAGTCAGATGATATCATACTTCGTCACGATGGCCTCTATATATTAATAAAAGAATAGATTACACCTAACTTCTGCAAATTACTGGAAGTACTTCCATTAAAAATCGTAAATTAAAAGCATAAAAGAGAATATAGCTATTGGAACAAAACGGACGATAGGCTCAATCAGTCAATCCTCTAAGCAAACGTGATGCAAAAAAAACAAATTCGGATATTAAAAAGTTACAGTACTTTCAGTGTGCAAAAAGTATGAAAGTTTATATATTTCTCTGAAGATTATTTATATTTGTATACGTTCATTTCGTTTAGTTACGTCCTGGCTAGGCAATATTCCTTATATAATATAATATTTAATACAAAAATCTGTTAGATTTTACATACACAATACTTACAAATAGTCTGGAATACAAAAGAGACATTTATGCACTAGGTTCTTTTGAAGGTTCCTTTAGCTGAAATAAGAAAGAAATCAACGAATATACATACACACCAAATATTGAGCAATATTATCAGCTTGCCATTGGATCAAGCTGGAATCAATAATTTTCTATCAATGACCGCACAAACCGCTTATTAGTATAAAAAACAATAACTATATGTAAGATTATAGGTGCAATGATGATGTAGTATGGACACACCTCGCTGTCAATATTCAACGCTTTTAATCTTTAAAGTATTAAAATTCTTGTACTAGCTAAAGCAAAATATTTGTTGTATTAGAAAAGTCAATATTTGTAATAATTTAAGAAGACTATGAAACGATTACGAAACGAACTAATATTAGGTAAGCCTAAGCGTCTGCTTATTCCAATTAAATAAATACATATTTTGTTTTGATATCTATATAAACAAAAGCGAAAGGTCACTCATTGTGAAATATCGAAAACCGCTTGACATTCTTGTTTTTAACATTTTAAAGTGTTATTAAAAAACGCTTGACGTGAAATACTCGACGACGGGGTTCGACAGGGTTGGAACAAGAAGGTAGAGCTTTCGAAGGTTTGCAGGAAAGTCCTTCATGTTTTTGTTACAAGCTTGATGAAGAGCTCATTACTACGCAGACTAAAACAACTACAAATATTTACGATAACTTTACCATTATCTTATCTTGATCCTAGAGCCTGTTATTATAAGTGTTATATAGAATTTGTAAAAACCACGTTATTTAGACTAGTGGTAAATAATTCACTTATAATGTTAATAGTAAGTACTATATATACAATTAGATTATTCACTTGGAACATTATTCATTCTTATTTTGTTGAAACTTAATTGGTGTTTTGTTTAACGTTGTACGTTACAAAATTTAATATTTATTAATACTGTGTTTCCTTACAAAAAAAACAAAATAAATAAATAACTTTCCTGGGCCATAAAATTCATGTCGGTTCAGATGTCTAAACGAATGCAAAATATAGTTTAGGTATACAATATACATTTATTTTGAAATTAAACTATTTTTAACCGAATTAATCGCGTATAATATTGGTATTCGAAAATATATTTCAGAACCCGAAGTTTCTAACACTTTACAGTAGTTCGTGTTCACGAATGGGCAAGAATGGGCGTGTATCGAAGCCAGCTTTGTGTGAGCATACAACGGATAAGCCCAACCATTACATCAGGTTTGATAAACCTTATATTATCGCTAGGGAAAACAGATATATCCCAAGGATGATCCGCAAGGCTATTGAAATACAAAAACACCCTTATTTCTATAGAGGAGACGGTTGGAAACTTTCTACTACCTGGAACCCAATATTGAAAACTTTGAAGCGTCGATCCGATCACACCAGAGAGCAAGATACAGTCAGCTCATTTTTCAAGAATCCAGGGCAGTACCTACGCGAGGCAACTAAGAAATCGTTGGCGGTAGTTTGATATAATAATGGTATCAAATGACAGACATATGTCACCTCAATCTACCTGTGACCACGGACTATGACCACGGACGTAAAGTGTTCGAAACGTCGGGTTCTAAAATGTATTTACGAATACCAATATTATACGCGATAATTGGGGTTAGAAATAGTTTCATTTCAAAATGTGTAATAATCGTGAAAATCAAAGAACTTAATATAAATTCATATTCAATATACATTCAATATTTCTTAGGCAGGATTTTTTTCACAATTTTTTAAGAACCTATTCTAGTCAACAGTTTTTTAATGACTTGATGCAAATAGTCTGCACCGATTATATCACAAATATATGTTATACTGTTTAATAATTTTATAAAAAAAAAGTGGTGCATGGAATATTTTAAATAGCCTGAAGCTGTAATAATATATATAGTAATATATAAAGTGTCTTATCCACACGATATCAACCACAAATGTTTCCATTGTAATATCAGATATAATTCTCGTAATCGCACCTCATTGCGCATAACCTTTCACACCTGACTCACATATAAAAGTACATCAACGTGTTTATTAAAGTCCAAAATTAAAATAATTATTATATGTAATAGTCATTTTTGAGAATATATATATGGAACATAAATGAACGCATGGCTTAGCGGTCAGTGCGCTTGGACGGTTTCCAAGAGGCGCGGGTTTGAATCCCGCTGCGTTTAAAGTATTGTACATTTTCTAAAGATATGCTTTTTAATTTCCTAAGTGTGTGATTAAAAATATTAAAAAATGTTAAAAATATACATCCCACCTGTAAATTTGGAAATTAAATTCTTTTAATTTTTTCTACTCTAGTTGGTGGTGTAGTTCCGCCACAGACCACATAATATATCAAATTAAGGCGGAAAATGATGATGAGAATGATATCTACCCTGCTATATGAGAAAGTGCGTGAAGCTGAAATAGTCATTTTATAAGGTGGATAATAAAGCTAGTAGCTATCAATCAATTCTCTAATTTATACTTATTGAATTACTTTATTAAAAACTTAAAAACTGAATTAAACGCTACGCACTGTCTAATTTAATATTATAAGAATTGTGTTTCGTATTTCAAACACACGGTATTAATTTTAACTTCCTGTGTTCTACGGGGTCATTGTGGAGCAGAGGGACAGCGGCTGACTGCAAGCGCGATTGTCTTTGGGTTTGATTCCCACACAGAGAGGTTAATATATTCAAATTATTTTTAATATTACAAGACAAAGCGCGGGGTTGAATTCCACCACTCAACACGCAATGTCTCGAATTCAGGTGGAAAGTGGAGAACGGAGTGTCTTGATACTAGTTTATCTATGATTAGTCTGCTATGCGGGCAAAAAGCGTGAAGCTGTACCGTATTCCATAGTATTATTAAGAAAAATAATGGAGAAGAAGGGCTTCTTCTCCATATTGATTTTAATTGTGCCAAATTTCATTATTCCTTCACGTATAAATATTAATATATAGATGAAAACGAAATAATAAAGTAATTAATGTTACAAGTAATTATATTAGGATATACAATATTTTACACTAATATCTCTTAAGCATCTGTCGACACCAATAAATGTCTGTCTTGATAATATATTTAAATTATAATGTAGGAATAATTTAAATACTAATATAAATCAACAGTAATAGACATACCGAAGCCTTGTTAGGTCTTAAGTTCAATTTGAAAGCAATATTTTAGTTGTTTCTTTAAACATCGACACCCGCTGTAATAATAAGTTTTTGTGGTCAAGATATGTTAAATTTAACTACTTTTTAATTGTGTAACTTTTGAATTGTTAAATAATACAAAAATGTCAGTATTGTAAGTCTTATAGGAAGCTACCACCGGCTCTAAACACAGATCTGTTTAGAAGAGCTGACACGAAACTCAACAGTTGCTCTTCTCAAATGTATACTGTACAATTACTTCTAAAAATTTATTATTATTTAAAAAAATAAGTACCAATAATAAATATCGCTCGTTAATTAATTCATAAGCGTTTAAAATAATAATATAACATTGCATTTAATATATTTCCTTTTACTTAATATTGTCAAAATTATTAATTTTTTAAAAAAAATACCTTCGAACATTGAACTTGTCTAAGTCACAATCTGCTTTCTAGTTTGAGAGCGAGATCATAAGACTTTTCCATATTTCCCGCAGTGGTATTTAGTGTACAGTTGAAGGTACATCTAGTACTTAGTCTGACCTGTTCATTTTGTAGATAATATGAGCATAATATGTCAGAATCGATTATATCTTTATTAAGAAAAAATTGGGATAGAGATATACAGAGATACTTTTAGCAGTCCATATAATCAATCACCTCTAATACCACATCTCTAAGGCGTTAATCAGAAATAATAGTACCTTAAAATTACCTTGCAAACAAAAACATTTGAATTATACCATCCGTGTAGATACGCAGAGATTTTAGATTACAAGCATATTAGTACGAACCAGTAACAACATACAGCACGTACAAATTGAAATCGTCCAGAAATCCACAAAGCCAACAATATAGAGATCAAAGCGATAAATTCACACCAATCGCAAATAATCGTCTAACTCTGTGCAATAATTGCAGTAATAATGACACGTTGTTCGAAATAAGCCATCGTTAGCTGATCTGACTCACGGCTTCAACTAAATGTTATTGAAAATTGAACTTTAAACTAGCAGCTTAGAGTGTAAAATCATATTTATTATATAAATATGTTCAATTTAACGTTATTTTAAAAAATCAACCTTGTAACAAGGCGATTGAATTCAAATTGCAAAGAGTACAAAATAGTTCGCTAACTGACCGTCCAGTAACGGTAATAGGTATTTTCACACGAGCATACGGCGACATTTCCCGGTATTTTTCGGTAATATTGTAAAGAATATTACAACGTTAATGTGTTGGCCAGAGATCGCGAGAGGTTGTTAGAAATTTAGTTATTTAACTATATTCTTAAGTGTTATGCTTAAAAAGTTTAATCGGCCAATTCATAAGTTTGTATAGCGTCTTCTTTCTTTTAAATAAATAGGAGCTAAGTAAATTATTGCTTTGAGATTCTATATTGTTTCTTGTCACCAATGTTGTTGAAAAAGCATTATATTTAAAAAAACAGTGAAAGTAAAGTTTCTATATTGTACTAATAAACAATATTATATATATAATAGCTAAATTAGCTTCATTAAATTTCCCGCAAACCATAGTCGGAGAAAAGCTGATGTCAAGACACCTCGTTCTCCAATAGAAATGAAAATATTTTAAATATACTCATTCCCCGTGGCTGAAATCCAACCACAATGGGAGAAATTTACTTAATAAATAAATAGTACTTAAACTAAAAAAATCTAGTTCGTTTAGAGTTTACAAAATAAACATACATGGGATCAAGCCTTTAAATGGGTCAAATTTCATTTGAACCTGAATTCATCAGCATGATTTTTGTATAAAGGAGTTTCACATTATCTCTTCACGCGATAATATAATAATTATTTTTTCTTTACAGGATAGATTAACCTAGTATCAAGTTCTTTAAGTTTAGCCCAAATTTGAGATACGGTGTTAAGCGCTCCGCTTTGTCTTCATCAGAGATTTTTTTATAATAATGATAATTATTTATAATGTGAGAAGAAACAATTACCTCTATGAGCGTACATCTTTTTGGCATAACGTTTCATAGCAATAAAACAGCAAAGGTCTATGTAAGCCTATTAAATAGAGCATAGTTTACTTTTTAAAGCTATTTGACGTTAAAGACAAACATCTAAGTCATTAACGGGCACATTAAAGTCTTTCGCATCGTGCTGCGAACAGTTCGTTTAACATATAAACAATCTTCCATATGAACTTACTCTACCAGATGTACTAAAGTAAGTCTGTTTCTTATTTCGTTCTTCTTTATTTCACACATGTTTCATTATTTTCAAAGTGAACAAAATCTTAGTGATAAGACACTCCATTCTCTGCAATATTCACAAGGTGTCCTAACCAGACTTACATTTTTTTTTGACACTAAATTATATATTGTATTTTTAGATAGATGCGAAAGCCCGCCGTGGCTACGGTTCCAAAATTCAGAACTCTTTCACGACAGGCGCTGTCTAAAGTAATATTGTTGAATATAATTTATAAATTAATTAACTTAGGACTAAGTTGTTAAGTCAAAATATTACAATAGTTTAAATCTTAGTAGTTAATTAAAGCACAGGATTGATATGAGAAAAAATATTCTTTCTTGTGCTCCTAAATGTAAAAACCACTTGAATTTCATTCATGTGCCATTCTAGATAACTATATCGATAATCAATATACATGTGCGGTATTTTTAGATGTTCAAAACGCCCATAATGCTTTCTGAGGCCGTAGTCGTAAAATAATATTCCATAATACATTATAATAGTCGCCATCCCGGGTAATGTTCGAAAGTATTGGAATTATAGGGCGGCGGTCGAGCCTTGTGCCTGTGTTATGGGTACGAGCGAACCGATACTGACCTGTAGATGTTTTATTATTGACACTTCCATTTCATACATTTTCAATAATTTTAGCTAAAATAACTGTTTTTCTTTAATAGAAAATCAGTTTTGAGTTGGCGCTAATAACATTACCCTTGGTAAGTCAGTATGGTGCTAACTAAGTTGTTATTGAAGTATCAAATTGACTTTTAAGGTAAAAAATACATACTTTTTTATGTATTTTAAGTATTATCAAGAACAGTGGACTTTACAAGTAGAACCTTAGAACTCATCCAAGCCGTAATAGTTTATTACCGAATGAAACAACTTTACAAATATTATAGTAACCTTTAAGGTAAATAAAATTTGTAATCATACAAAATACGAGTATACACCTGTAGAGAATTTATTATGCTATATACGTAATATACCGCAAATAAAAGGAATCGTTTTTATAATAAAAACATATGAATGACTTAGTATTTTTTAATATAGGTAATTAGATATTTAACTTAAAATCCCATATAATCGCTATCGCTTATTAAATAAACCACTCACGCACGTCTGATCTCATCGCAGCATTTGATTGGCTGCGGGTGGCGAAATTATCCGATGATGATTCGATTCATTTCGATGACAGATTATATTTTCGATTTTAAAATGGAATCGTTTTAGATCGAATTGGAAGCAATTTGCCGTCACAAATCGATACACAATATCGATAACTTTAATGTGACCATCTTTAAGTGTTTGCTACTCATTCTGTAAAGTTTCAGTTTAGTAATATTTTTGCGATATATAGATAAAGTTATTAGTACATATTATTTTAAACGTGCTTTGTACTGTAAAATTTAAATGCATTGTGTAGCATTTATCAATTTATTTTATATTTTTAATAGTGGTTTATTAGGACCCTAGGATCGATTTGAGATACTTTCTAAAAATTGGAATCTTAACCCATTTTATATATTCTAATTAAGGCCACAGTGGTGTTCTTGGCACGTTTAGTGTAAAACTTTTATCAATTTGAACATAGGAATTTTTTTTACAAGTACACCACGGCACTCTTGATTCAGTCTGCAAAATATAATATGTAAGGAACTAAAAACACACTATCTTATAGAAATTTTAAAGCTGCTACAAATCATAAATTCTATCAATCATATAATATCATCAAATCAAATTTAAATAATACACCTGATTTATACTTTCTAAAAAAAACTTACATTAATTAACCTTACCTTATAATGATAGCTATTACATACATACAAACGCTTTCAAAACAAATTCTCAGCTACCGAATGTCGAATATAAAACGACAAAAAAATCAACCAGCAATATAAACACGTCCCTAAATGGATTTTTAATATAAATTTTGATACGATTTATCTCGAACAAATCGGGGAGAACGCCACTTAGGCGGGTTCTAAAAGGCCTAATTACCATCACAATCTGGTCGCATAAACTCTGTAGTAATTAACTATAGTGTACCTTGTTAGCTTATCCACAAGATAACGGAGAGATAATAAATAAGGCAAAATCAGATACATATGGAATCTCCAATTTAAATTTTCGAATCGTAAATCGAACTGATACGTTATAAAGGTGTAAATAGGGATTTATTACCATTTTCTTTTTTTGCTTTTTTTGTACCCCGTTCAAGTGAGTCATTTAAATATTTTGTAATTATTATGTTAATACGTGAAAGAAAAAATTGTATTCATTTTACGAAAATTATATGGGCGGCGTACGAAATTTTACATAGTTAAAGTTTCTTTAGAAAAAGAGTGCAGTATTTTTATAATAAGAAATACATTAAATTTATTAAGTGAGTATAATACACAGTAACACATGTTTGACATACATTTTGTATAAAATAATATACGTATGTAAGTATGTACTTAGTATATTCTAAACATACATTACCTTATTAATACAAAACGTTACAAAAATACTTTACTATATCTGGTAATCCATATACAACACGTTCAACAAAATAACGACTAACCCTTCAAATCCAGTTCTAATATTTAAACGATATCTATAATAATGTGTTATATTAGTGATGTCCGTCTGATGCAGGTGTGAATTATAAGCTCACATCCTTTTCAGTGTGTTGTTTATGTTTATAAAAAAAAGTAACATCACCGCTATTTCCGCATAGCAGCGTAGTTAGAAAGAATCTACTGTCAAAACACTCCGTCCTCCACTTTCCGCCCGAAATCGAGATACTGCGTGTCGGAATTCAACAACGGAGAAAAGTTACTAGTTTAAATATAATCATTCCTCATATGGACATCCAACCCACAACCAATTACGTTTACAGTCAGTCACTACGACACGGTTGGATTAGAAATCTTGATCCTGAAAATACTTAAAAAATTAAAACCCCAAATTAAAAGCCAATAAAAAGATACTTCCACAATTTCAAAAAAAATAAAAAATAAGCGTGTTACCTTTGACAAGGATAATATTACAATAAAAATCTTTACACATCTAACTAAATAAGTAATAAATTCATATAACAAGACAGTTATAAACTAAGTATTAAGTGAGATGTCAAAAACGATACTTAAATAACATTACAAATCATGTTTAACAGATTAAACGTAAAAAGCATACTTTGGACAAATTTAAACAAATAAAATACATGACTCGCCTTGACAGTCTCAGCGTGAACCGTGAACCGAAATATTAATTATGTCTGCTCCTTCTGTGACCTCAGAACAAATTGGAAGTGACATAAACGGCTTATTTATAAAATTTATACCTATAATATAATATATTTATTATTTCACAACTGTACGTTTTTTCCCGCATAGCAGGGTAGTCAGAGAGAATCTAGTTAGGACACACCGTTCTCCACTTTCTGCCCAAATTTGCGTGTTAAGTGGCGGAACTGAACGCCGCGCTTTGTCTTATCACCAACGTGGAGAAATGAAAATGCCCTGCGCCACGATGGCCACGCGTCATTTATGTAATGTATTTCACGTATTTTATTTATTTTGAACCCCACAAATCTCCAAACAATGCATAAATACACTGGTTTCCATTTTTCGTCCATTTTAAAGATGTATTGATGAGTGAAACTTAATTTATATTGTATATATGCATAATATTTATTAAATGCATTTGAAGTAAAAACGGATGGGTAAGAAATATGATCCAGTTAAAACTTATTTTTAATATAAAAAAGCTGAGCTCGTACGTTTATGAAACATACACTTTTGTATAAAGTGACTTACACGATGCTACGGCAACAAGCATTTTCTGAGTCAACGACGTGATTATTATGAATTAAATCCATCTATTTTAATGTATAAATATAACATTGACCTTTTTACTTTTTATTAACACCAAGTGCTAAGTTAAGATTTAGCGAAACCCACTCTACTTCAAAAAATATTTGAAATGTATTTTTAAACAATATATGTATACTAATTTGTCACTAAAATAAAAGCACAAATACCCCGTTGTAAAACAAAATAGACATTTTCAGACAAACTTAAATAAAAAAATATATTAAATATTAAAATTTAAAAACTTTGATATCACTTCTGGTCATACTTTCGTTAGGAGTTTTAATGCCCTCACTGATTTATTAAGCAGATAATTTGTAAATCTTATTTAATATATTCAATTATATCGATGCATCAAATCGCAGGGTAGTTACAGAGGTTCTACTCTCCAGACAATTTGTTCTCCATTTTCTATCCAGTCCTTTTGTACGAGAAATATCTATTTTAGGTACTAAATATTTTTAAGTGTATCTATTAATCAAAATCAACAACAAAATGACTAATTACTGTCACATATATGTTCAGCATATAAAATTTAAAATTTTAGTTGACGGAATTCAATATCTTATATAAAGCAATTATTTAATAACTATATAATACGTATATTTAACTAGTTGATGCCAGCAACTCCGTTTGCGTGAACTTAGACACCAAATTATCGTATTATTTAATTTAAATTATCAATAGTTTTCTTGTCTCCTAAATTTCCATTTCTCTATCGGTAGACAAAAAGGACTCTTAACGCCCGGAATAAGAAATTTAAATATGACCGCCGAAATAGAAATCGAACCCATAAACATCGCGTTTACATTCAGATGCGGCCTTTATATATTATTGATAAAAAGAAATTACAGCTTCCAGCTAACTAAAAGTTACTACATTGAAGAAGCTGAAGCTGAGAAGTCAGAAGTTTTCACTGCTCCATGATGTCCGCAATGTTTAATGATTTTTATTGTCAATGAAAACTACCCATGCTACTGAACTACACTTATGAGGCATTTACTTAATTCTTATAGTCTAGTCTAGCAAGCCAGTAATAGTGCATTATCTGATCTTCCAGATATTTAATTATTATATGGCATTGGAAAATGTCTTTCACGTTGAACAATAGAAAAATACGCATCCCGCTGGACAACTTTTGTTAAGATTTCACTGCTTTATATCTTATAGTTTGCTATAACGGTTCTATATTAGATTATCTGACGGTTCCATCATGGTTCTATATCAGGTGATCTACTATTTATGAGTTAATTATATCCTCCTGCTCAACTTAAAAGCTATACAAAAAGTCATTCAGTTTAATTCAAATCCATCCAGTATAAGTTGCTAACGAGGAAATTAAATAAATATATCATTGCCAAAACCATGCAAAAGCCATGTTGGTGGAAGTAAACGGAATATCTTGACACTAGGTTCTCTCTGACTACTCTGCTATACGAGAAAAAGCGTGAAGCTGCTTTTTATATCTATAATGACGTAAAAGTAATCTATATGTAGCAAAGACACCAAAAAGCTGATTGTTTGACCTTTATATATGATTAAATATAACATATTGGGTTAAAGAACGCTTAAGCTGCGCTGGAAGGCGGTGGATTCTATGATCATAATTATTGAGGTAAACTACTATTTTAAAATTGCAATACTTTCTTCGAATGTAGTAATTCACACAAGGAACATGAAATAATGTTCTATTTCCCATAAATCTAGTGAATTTTTCAGTCAGAGAGAACCTAAACACACAGTCTTGTCGACAGAGCGACAAAATAAAACTAATAATTCCTCCGAGTAGGCATGGAACCCACAACCATCGCGCAAGTTGATTTAAAAAACATAAATCAAGCAAAACACCAATCATCAAAATTTAATATTTTACTTTCATGTAACTCTTTAGTCTTTGCATATATCAATATATCTATACAGATGGAAAACACTTTTTAATTTTAGTATCTAGGTACCTACTAAAGGCCCCGTTGACGCGTTCTCGTAACAACAGTGGTGTTTGTGATATTTTATTTATTATATTATTTAAACTTGAAAATTAAGCGAAATAATAAAAAAAAATTATTAAAGTTACGGTAGTTGTTGTTAAAGCCGTGCCTACTCGGAAGACAAACCAACTTAACAGACCATTACCTACCAAGTTTTAATAATTTGTTATATATTATGTCATTAAAGATCCGTAAAAAGGATGTTTTTATACAAAATTATATATTTAAATACGCTGTTTGTCAGTGACGCAGTAAGTAACAAATTAAAGTCTGGCCATCGACAGTGTTTACATTGTTATAATTAAAAATAAACAAAATATTACTTTTGAATTTGGAATCTGTCATTATTATACAATTGTTGATTTTGTTTTCTTATTTTCGCGCCAATATATTGCAAAATATTTTGTGATATTAAAATGTAGTGAGGTGATAAAGAAAATGCTGTGATTGCTTTACAAACAGTTGGTATTTTGCCAAAAACAATTTCTGAAATCGTCCATACGTCATTAGTCAAATGTTCGTGTACCGTTCGTCGTGGCTATTGATAGGTACAATGAAACCTCTTCTGTATGTGACAGAAAGAGAACTGGCCGTCCACGACGGACGTTATGGTACAAAAAACGCGATCAAAGCAGTACAGCAAAGAATTCGAAGAAATCGTGTCCGAAAGCAAAAAAAAATCATCTCGGGAGATGAAGAAGGCACCATTTCGCGAATTTTAAAAGATAACTTAGGACTTGCAGCCGTCACTGGTCAATTTTTAACTGATAATTTAAAAAATAATAGGGTGTTAAAATCAAGGCTTCTACTTAAGCGGTACGCAAAGGGAGGTCACAGATTTTTTTTGCTGCATTTGATAACTGGCTTCAAAGTTTCAAGGACTGTATTACAGACAGACCACTTCAAATAAGTTTTATACACTTTTAGTGATTCATATCAATGTATGAAACTAACACACTGTAATAGTAATAAATGTTAAATAAATTATAAAAATGAGATTAAGTATTGATTGAAGAATATTTTAATAAAACTAACAAATTATATATGTGTTTTTATATATCTTAGTGTGAAAAAAAACTTTTACACAATAACAAACAAACCTCTTTTTATAATAATAATTTGTACCCAACACTAACAGAGCTAGTTTATTTTCAACGCAAGACACAAGTAATTAAGGGCTGTATTCATTTTGATATCGTTTAATGAAAGTATACCGTCGGAGATAGCGCCACGCGACGATGTTTTATGTTCTTTTGATGATAATTTACTTGCCACTGTCCTTTAGCGAGTGAATTAATTTTGTTCTATGTTTCTTATATCTTTTATTGTTATTAAATTACCCGCATAGTGGGTTAAGCAGAGTCAAACTAGTGTGTACGTAGTGGATGTTTCGTTCTCCGTTTTCCGCGGTTCTCAACGCCGGACTTTGTCCGAGACGAGACTTCCCAGAGTGGAGAAATGGAAATAGTTTAAATATAATCATTCCATTGAGTGGGGATCGAACTCACATCCATCAGAGATTCAGACGTCCACAACGCCACAATGGCCAAGAACTTTTTCATTACACGTAATATACAACTAGTGGTATGTTTACTGTCTATTGAAATGTGAACCCGCAACCGTCTTGTCATACCTATATGTCAAAAATTAAATAAACTTTAAATTAATGTATTACTAAATCAAGGGCGGTCTATCTTTCTTTCAAAATGTAAATTTCGACTTTTGTTCGAAATTTTTGCCTCTTGACAATTTTTTTACATTATCCTTAATGTGAAACATAAACTAGCAAATAAAACGCAGCTTGTAAAACGCGCGTTTACACCTCTATACATGCGAGACGACCCCCACAGTCACGCGATTTGTCTCCGCACCACACGACATTCCGCAGCAAGAACAGATAATAAAATTATTTATTCAATAAAACAAATAGAGTATAAAGTGTGAGTTTTGTCACTGTTGCCTTGTACGAGGTAATGGCAGGCATAAATATAAAGCGGCGACCGGTCGGTTAATTTTACTATGGACAAAACCATAACTTTAATGAATCTCGTTTGTTACTTTATTCACTGAGGTATTTTGAAGAAGTAATGCTTATTCAATATATTTCAAATAAAATTTATGTTTTAATTTAAAATAATATTCAAATAGAATAATGTTTTAATATGGGGGATATTAAAATAAATAGATGTGATTAAGAGTTCAATTATTAGTGCATAGTTGTTAAACGCACATCATCTTCTAATTCAAGTAACATCTTCAGTTATACGAATCTATTTTTATAAAATTATTATAAATATATATAATCTCCTTTGTGCTTAGCTCCGTGGTAATTGAACTCACAACCCCTATATTTAAAACCTCGTTTTCTATAAATCTAAATATTGTGTTTAATACAAATTCAAGCAGCAGGTGGAAAATAAATGGAAAGAAAAAGAAAGGTTTAACCTTTTCAAGTCTGTTATAAAATGTTCGCCAATAATCAAAACGGCTAATAGGGGACGGGACGCTGAGCGCCTTTTAATTCTCACACCCCATTTGCGAAATGCAATAGTTACAACAAGGAAATGCTTAGACTGGGATTGATAAATATTTCATCAATTTTCAATTAAATTTAACAAAAACATTCTCCTTATACAGTAAAAACTCGTTTATCCGGACTATCTAACAAATAATTTTATACCTTGAAATCACCTCTATGCATATACATTAACGAGCATTACTCTTGCTCGCGTATTAGCTTACAAGAAGTGAAAATAACCTAATATTTCAACCCTTACAATTGCATATATATTTTGTTACGTCATTACCAATTATTTCTTAAAAATATTGATTCCGTTTTCTTGTTTTTAATTATAATTACTAGTTATTTTTAATACATAGAATACACTATAATATGTTCATAAAACGCTTTTTTCATATATTCCACTATCTGATTTGCGAAAATGCATGAAAATAAAGCCGAAATAGAGACTTCATATCATCGCTATTCTTGTTGTTTTCCTAATTCCGTGCTCAGTCCGTCGCCCTTTCATTTGCGCTCAATCGTCCAGCTTTGCGTTAGCACGTTTCTTTTATTCGCACTTTTTCCCTTTAAGGAATGTCGCGACTATTACCCACTCCCGTTGTAATTATGATTCGTAAATTTATTTATTTTTTACCTTGGGGGAAAGACAATGGGTGAATTTCTTTTCAAGAACATGAAAAGTGTATTAACTGTACGAAATTCTAAAAAGAAATGCTTGGATCTAACTTTATACTGTTTTTTAGGCTTGACAGTTTCGCACATAGCAGGGTACTCAGAAGACCCAGTGATTGAACACTCCGTTTTTCACTTTCCGCCTGAAATCAGACATTGCGTGTTGAGTGGCTGACCTCAACGCCGCGCATTATTTTGCATCCCAGAAATGAAGAAAGAAATGAAAATGATTTAATTATGATCATTCTCCTTAGTGGGAATCGATTCCACAACCAACCGCGATTACAGACGGACGCTGTCCCACTTAACCATGACGGCCTCTTTATATGTATAAATATATATGTATATAACTTTACATTTCGTTTCAATAAATTGAAGTTAAAAATACAATCATTCTTATTTTGGCTATATGCATATGCATGGTTAGTCCCTTATTTTGCCATTATTGGATGAAGAAGAGCTTACAGTAATAAGTTAAAGGTCCGTCTACATGCACTATATGAATGTAATCAGATTATCCCATTATCAACCTGCGTGTATTCACATGACAATCCAATGGGAGACAACATGGAAATTAATTTCTATGGAGCAATTAAGCTGTGAACTAAACAAACTGTTATTTGTAGCACTTATTTGAATTTATGGTCTTCGTTTGTCGTATTCTTGTAAGATAATGTAATTAAATGGTTGAGTCATTCCTACCTACCTACAAGTACCTTTGCTATTTATTGTTCTATCTGTATATATATATTTCACACATTTTCCAGGGTAGGCAGGGTACATAGTGGAAACTTGAATACTCACTTTTCCAATCTTTACTCATTTGATGTAAACTCTAATATTTTATATATTTTTTTTATTTAACTCATCGCTAAAGTGAAATATTTACGCTACAACTATTTTTCTAAGCCAAAGCAGGTATAATTACAAATGTGTGAATACTGAAATATCTTAAAATTATTCTTTTATTTCGCCAGTCCCCGTCGTCATCCTGTCAAGGTCTTTAAGCATATCTGCGTTGAATTAAGTAATAGAATTTCACTTTTATATAAAGTGAATTACACGTTGGTAAGGCAACGCGTATTTTACACGACAAAAGGGCTACTAGGTATAAAAAAAATGTGTCATATATGGAAATGCAAATTTTTAACAAGCATCATTCATTGCAAACAAGGCTTTTAAATAACTTACGTTATTCTTGCCCGTTCTAAATAAAAAGGTAGTAATCTTATCACTATGCGTGAATACAATCTCGTATAAATCGACTCAACGACATCTCTCCAAGGCCCAGACTTAACTGAATATATTTTTTTATATATAGTTCTAAAGTCTAAATAAAGCTTGGTAGTACTTTATGCCTTCATCAATCCGTCAACGTCGCATCTTAAGTTATAATATTGCTCATTCGACATACGCGAACGTAATCGTAACTAGTAATCTAGGCGTAAGTTTTATTGGACTATTTTTATATTCATTACTGATTTACATGAATTTTGATCGTTTCTCACAGTG
Organism: Podotricha telesiphe; assembly: GCA_038994665.1. Classification (NCBI taxonomy): domain Eukaryota; kingdom Metazoa; phylum Arthropoda; class Insecta; order Lepidoptera; family Nymphalidae; genus Podotricha; species Podotricha telesiphe. The sequence goes on from JAOYRR010000334.1 coordinate 93,892, forward strand.
GCAGCTTGCTGGTAGAGATAAAAATTTAAATCCTACTACGCATACAAAAAAAATATAATAAAATAAACTTTATAAATGGGCCAAAAATTAAAACCAAAATGAAGTTAACAAGAATTTAAAAAATGTAAGTAAATAAACAGCAAATTAGCAAACATTTATTTCACTTAAAAAATAAATATATGGGATATATGGGAAGCTTTTCAAAAATTATTGAATTTTATTCTTGCTATATGCTGTATTCATAGAAAAAATAACTCTAGATACAAGGATAATCCTTATATGTACCTATATGAATATATAATTTATCACCAAGTGTAATTTGTTAAGCATTTAAAATCAATATATTATATAGATGTGTATGTCTGTATTTTACTATTATGCGATGACTCCTAAGTTAAAGTTATAAGTAAACGGTTGAATTAAAGTTATAAGTAAACGGTTGAATTAACGGTAACGGTTGATATTACCCCTCTTTTAACTCGCAAAAGCAGTAAAGACAATTTGTCCTGTTCACTTTTGCAACAATGCTGCAAGACGTGCCAGTTGTTAAGTCACCTGCTCGCTCTTGTACAAATTAATATATTTTATATCAATATTTACGTATTTTTTATATTTATATATATTTTCTTACACATCTCCCGCAGGGAGAACCTAGTTTTAAGAGACTACGGTATCCATATTCCGTCCATAATATTAGTTAAGAACTTTGTCTAAGTAGATTGAAGCGAATATATTTTTAAATACAAACGAGTATACATTTTTAAATTGCATTGTTTATGTCTTTAAAAATAAAATTATTCTTTATACCCGCTTATAGTCCAAAAATAGGATGACACTGAGTATTAAGTGATGCTAAAACAAATGGTATTTTTATAAGGTTGTAGCTTTCTACAAGACTGACATACAAATATATCAGTTCGATTTAAAAGTCCTTGTAAAAGTGTCTATTTAAATATAAAAAACATTTTTATATCAACACGTGCAATCAAATCAAAGGAATTACAAAAATAGCAAGAAAAGCTTTAGACGTAACTTAGATACAAAAAAACTTGAAATTCTGTTCAATACGAGGTATTTGTTTTAATTATGGCTGACATCATTAATTATTGATGATAAAGAGAAAGACACACGATGGGCAATCGACACCCGTCTAATGAAGCGGTCTAAATACAACTAACCAAATATTGAATACGTAGCAAGAAGCTTTTGAAATTTAAATCTTGTATACTGTTCACAATTTATTAGTACGTCAAAAATTTTGTTGGAATGTCACTTCTTTAGCTAACCAACCCTGGTGCAGGTGGTCTTAACGTGTTTCATAAAATATAAAAAGCTCATGTACCGAATGCTTCTCACGTATGTAATAGGAATTAGTGCGATGTTGCCTTACGTATACAATGCTATATGCTATATATGACAAATTGCCTTCCAACAACACTTCCCTGCGACAATGATTGTTATTTTCACAGCACTTAAAATACAATTGTGTGAATTTAAAGTATAAACTTCAATTAAATTTTGATATATATCCTTTTTAAAATAAGAAACACAAATAATCTAATTTTAAAGCTTAAAACTTAATGGCATATTTGCAAATCCAATGCATATAGTCAGTCAGTTATGACCAAGTAAGGGGACCAAAATTCAATGATAAAACCCAATGCTACATGGGAATAAAACTACTTTTTGCAGGCAGGTAGGGTATCGATGTCGTACAAATCGTAACGTACCTATAAGAAACTGTAATTAGGATGAGATCAGATGACCACATCGACCTGCGAAATGACACGGTTGCCGCCATTTTGATTGTAATTTCGGGCTGCGTACGCGCAGATTATAGTGCGGTAGACGACACTTACGATAGCGATGCCCAGATAGGCCAATTTGGTAAAAAATATTGTGGATCGATTGTGGGATATTATTTTTGATTTTTCTTTTATTTTTATGTTATTCGAGTATATTATGAATATATAAATTCATCAATTGATAATTTCTGCTGAAAATAAATATTTTTGAATTTCTATATAAAATTTTAAATATTTTATATAAAAAACATGACAAACCAAAAATATAATATATTTCTTAAAGTTAGTCATTTTTAGCAGAATTATCATGTTGTCAGTTAAATCACAGGTTCACTTTACATTTGAGGGAATATAGTGTAGTTGTATATATACAATTATAACGGCCTGGTATAGTTAGAAAATGTGAAGCTTGTTTTCCGAAACTTCAAAACATCTCTTAAAAAACGAAGCTCAGAATTTCGACAGCGTTACTTACATACATGACAACGTATCGTTCGAGAACGTGCCGTCTACCTACCGATATTGAGAATGACAGAAGTAGAAAAAAGGAATTGAAATCGATTGCAACCTCCCTACAGAAAATATGCACATATTTAATAAAACAACTTATTTAATAAAAAATATAAAGCTTATGATACATTAAAATTGTAAACAAAAAATGGTTTCTTTGTAAATTAACGTTTATTTATTTGGAGAGTGTGTAGAGTAAGGGATCGCGATTGTATTCCTTTTTATATATTGTGTTCATTGAATCACTTGCCATTGTCGTGAAATCTGAAGAACTCGGACGTTCCTGAGAAAAGTACCTACCTACTTTTCGTACTTTGAGTAAATGATATCTGTATTTTTTTAAACAACCTGTTTTTGACTTATGATCCAGTTGCAGCATTGTTGTTATACATCAGATTTGTTAGTTCCAATCCAAATCAGGGGTATATTTATATAAATATTTATATTTTATTGTGTATAAAACTCTTCTTTTACTCACTGAGTGACTGACATATAAAAGACAGCCTAAATCACTGGCCGTAGATAACTCTTCTGGAGATCACTAAAACATTATTTGCCGAAATTCCAACGTTCTATAGTTGGAGCCATAGAGTATAGAAATATATATAGTGTATGCAGAGGTCATAAACTTAACACCAAGTAAATTGCGGGCGACAATATATACAATCTTTATATATTCCAAGAATTTTGTTTCAATACATATTTAATAAATTTATTATGACATTAAACTAAATTAAAAAAATATTCAAATAAAATCAATGTTCATGAATCGTGGTGTAGTGGGACAGAGTCTGATCGTAATCGCGGTTAGTTGTGGATTCGATTCCCCTTTGGGTAAATGGTTATATTAAAATTATTTTAATTTCTTCGCTCTGGTGAACAAGGGAAGACGTCGCAGACGGAAAGACGTCGCAGACATCATGATCCGCAAATGAAGCCCAATTGGGGCAGAAAGTCGAGATCTTGACACTAGATTGCATGCGCGTTGCTGCGCAAATACATTTTTTACTCATTTTTAATTTAAATCTTAAGCTATAAGTATAAATTCAGGTTTTACTGTATCCACAGATTAATATAAACATATTTACATAATACAGTAAGATAAATGAAAAAAGTCAGTGATATTTTAAAATTTCCAAACAATAAACAACGCTTCATGGTAAAAAGCGATGTCGTAAATTGTCCTTTCCTAAGTTCCTTCTCTTCCCGTGCTTTATGCGACAAGGCAAACAAAAACCTGCCCGGCATCCAGACCTAATAGGTAACCTTATGCGACGAACCTGCTTTTAGAACTGAGATTTTGTTTTGCTCGGGATAGGCAACTAAATAGACAATTGTAACATTTTTTAAATAAATTTTCAAAGTTGGTTTTCTTAAGTTGGTGCCAGGTTATATCTTGAAATAAATTCTAAATCAAACAATTTTCAGTTATATCTTTAAAATCTTATGATGCAATCACATGCTTGGCAAGGCTCAGCAAGTCACCAACACAAGCACCAGTCGCCATCGTGTAAATACGTCGCAAGCGCTTCCCACAAGATTCCTTTGATTTGTGTTCAATATCCGACACTGGCCTGGGTCAATGACAAGCTTTTGCAAGCACTCGCAAGCCAAGCTACATCTCGTTGCAAATGAATTTTTTCTATTAAATGCTTATTCATTAACATCTTTTTTTCACTTATTTCTATTCTATTTTAAGCAAGAGAAATATTTATTCGTTAAGTAAGACAAATACTTCTTTTTCTGATCTCAAGTAATAAGCAATTTTACAATTCATTTGAACATTGACATTGATTTTACAATACATTTGAATATCGACATTTGAAATGACAAGCTACTATATCTAATTCAGGGATCAAGAATTTCTTAGTTGACTGCGTGTGTGTGTCGTGTGTGTGTTGACAATATGTCAATAACGCATATATGGCAATATGTCAATTTTAAACAAATTTTCGTCTACATAATTTAAATAAATGCTACTATATTCAATTTGATTTTAAAATAATTTAATTTTTAACTACTTCCTAAAGTACATTTTTATATTATTCAAAAATCTTAAGTGATAAAATGTAAAGAGTAAGTGGACATTATTTTACAATTGTTACTATATAAAAAGTAATTAGCCGTTTTAAGTGATAAAGGACTGATTGTAGACTGATGCAAAAGTTGTTGTAAAAGTTAAAGTTAATTTCTTAATTTTATAATAAAAACCCTTATTGCAATATCTATGTTTCAATTCAAAAATCTACAACCTTATCCCTGTCAAAGTATAGATAGCGCCTTGCTCTACTATACTACCTTGCTCTACTAGACTGTAGCTCTTGAGCTATCTAATAGAAAAAATATTTGAAAAATTATGATATTACCACAAATATGAGAACAAATAGTATAGAAGTAATATAGAATTTGAAAATCATAAATTTATGCATATTTTTGCTATAACTCATTTTTCCTGACCATCCGGGACATAAAAAGTAAAAAATTAATTATTCATATAACACTTTGGCCCTTCATCAGTTTCAATAACATTGCTAAATGGTGTAACCTAATACTATACTAGACCAAACATAAGAACCAATTCTATATAATAAGATCTTTGGTTTTGGCGATTTTTACACATTTTTATTCTCGAATACTAATAATGTATGCGATTAATCCGATTAAAAATAGTTTAATTTCCAAATTATGTATAACATCTATCAACATATATTATATTTTAAATAGTCAATTAGACACAATGATACATAACATGACATAAACATCGAGCATAAAACGTCCGCTTGACGTATAAACATTAAAAAAAAATTTCAGGGAAGTAGTTATTAGACGTCTATTAAGAATATATTTTGCAACAGGGCCGGGATTAAGGTGGTTAAAGAGCTCCGCAACTTTCTTTGTTTGTAAGTCCTTTATTTTATTGCTATAAACTTTTGTTTCACATATTATTTTTTTTAACATTTTTTAAAGTGTTATTCCCACACTAAGGAACGGTTTTCAAGAGGCGCGGGTTCAGATTCGGCTGCGTTAAAATTTTTTAAATATGTCTTTTTCAATTTCCTTAGTAAATGTTAAAAAAATATATATATTTAATAAATAGCATTCTCTCTTGCCAAACGATTGTTCGTAGAATAATCTTTGGGTATCAGAAATTTGTAAAAATCTCTCTACAGAGATGCTAACAACAAATATAAGTTGTAATAAGCGTATCAGAATTTCAACGTAGCTGGATGTAGAACGCATGGCTTAGCGGTCAGAGCGCTTGAACGGTTTTCAAGAGGCGCGGGTTCAAATCCCGCTGCGTTCAAATTTTTATTTGTTTTCTAAATATGTCTTTTTGTCTGACATTTCTCCATTACTTCTAGTAATAATAACTAAACAAAGAAACTTACCGATAATAAGGGAATGCTTGAGGCACATGTAGGTCCATAGGCATAGATGTATGGGCGGCGTGCGCATGAGGATATTCATGCTGCATCATGCCGTGCACACCGTGGCCTAACATCGCGGCCCAAGGGGAAGCGAATCCACCTGGATGCTCCATTACACTCGTCACTTGTTCATTGTTTATATTTTAACACTTTTTGTTTACTGTTTTTCGGTAAAAACATTGTTTTTTCTAACTTAAGCTATGTCATATTTCGAATACTAAAAAAATTGTATGTGGATTGATATATACATACTTATAAAACATGCTATTTTAAATAATACCTTTAAATATATTCGGTTTAAATTATTTTAGATACTGTGTAGACACTAATATACATATTTTGTTAAATATTTTTTTAGAAAATATGTGTTTAATTATTAATATAACTCTTTGATATTTATTTACAAATATTTTTAAGAATTAAAACTAAACCAACATTATTGATTTTTAAATATATATAATCCGAAATTAAATATGCACAAAACAAGCCACTCTAACTTTGAATTTTTATTAGTTTAGTATTTTATATAATTCTTTTGTATATTATTATTAGAAAAGTATATTCCAAAAGCCTATAAATCAGATGTATTGTACCGCTCTATAGCGCTCTAGGTATGTATTTACCTCGCGTGTACGCTCTCCATAGTTTTCGTCAGTTTTATCATCACCTATTAGTAAAGAGCTTATTTGCTTTCGGCTAAAGTATTTATTGCGCAGTGTTTTGTTAACCTCACAGATTACAGGTTTTTGTACTGGCTTTGTTTGTAAAGCAATAGCAGCTGTTTGAGTTGGCTCGGGTGCGCGGGAGTGCTTGTTGGACTCACTAAATTTTGTTTACTTAGTTAATTCTTATATTTCCTCAATTATACTAAATATTGTGAAATACCTACGAACTATGTGTCAATTTCTCTAAATGTGAGTTTTGAAATAAATCTAATATATTTAAAAGTAATGAATATAATCTAACATTTAAAAATATTATATTGCAATGGTGTAAATTTACCAATCAATTTAAAATATGTACTGTACCCGATCAACCAAGTCACTTAAATCACTCACAAAATATCACAGTCACAGATTAAAACCAAATTTTCGCGAATCACCGAAAAAAATGAACCACAGTCAATCAATCGAAATCACTAGCAAAAGCGCGCGAACTGTCAAACGTTTTCTCGTTCGGATACGCGTATTTACATGCATTTTGCGAACACGTGTGCCGGGTCTGTCGGTCCAGCGGTCATTGAGAGGATGCTATCAAAACTACGTATAGTAGTGTGCGCCGAACCGGCCCGCAGCATACGAAACAAGATGTTGGCGGGGCGTGCTAGAATAGCTGAGCGTCACGTTGTAATTGGGTTACCTTTACGTGACGCGCGCGACTGTCACGTCTCTAGTAGGGTGTGCCCTAATTATTGCCTTCGCAAGTTGTTAGAACCCGATACATTGATCCGAACGGTTTTCAGATATTTAGCACGTGATATATATTTTTTTTATATTGTTATTTTAGGTGGATGTGGATAATTAGATTATCATGCCTTATTTTTTTATGAATCACGTGTGTTTTTTGTTTGTTTGTGCAGTTTATTTTTTACAACAAGCTTTCGCTTTTTACAACAAGTATAGCTTATCATGAAACAAATCATTGCCTATCGCGAGATCTTCTAATTAAATTTCTGACATACAAATTTAGGACTGGCTGCTTTTTAATTTAAAAATTCAGCAATTTAAAATGCACAATTATTGTTGAAATGTCTTGGAAATAGAGATAAGTTGTTTTCTCACGACATTACACCTATGACCTAGCCTCGAATACGTTTCGTTTGTAACTGTCAAGCAATTTTCAAGTGAATGAACTGCCAGTGTAATTGGGACCTCTTTTCTGGGCTTTCTCCATATTGAGCGAGACCAAGCTCAAGATAAGCAATATACATAGACATAAAACATTGGATATATGGATCGTAATTACACAGGGAATGATACAGTATGACTAAGCTAACGGTAATTTTAAATATAAAGGTATTTGAAGTCTTATGATATTTGAAATCATTTTCGTAGTGGTGTAGAAAATTAATTACATTTTATTAGGCTGTTCCTAATATTTTTTACTGATAATAAATGTTTTATTATGTAAACAATACATTTTTAAGAGTTAGCAAATATTTTTTTTAGAGTGTAGCAAAATACACTATTTATATAACTGCTAAATAGGCATAGTATAAAAATATTATTCCTGATAAAAATACAGACACTATTTAAAAAAATATAAAATAACAATTAGATTCAAGTTTTAGGTGTACCTACAAAATTCGTTGTAATCTTCTTAAATATAATGATATTGACAGTTCACACTATCTTATTTATTATAATATTTAATATTTGCTAAAATTTTCCTTAAAAATCATTGACCAATATAAAGACAATAAAAGTAATACAAATTAAAACTAGCACGCCATCGCCATTCTTTAGACAAGTTTAAATAAAAATAAGCAACAAAAGAACAAAAATAAAACTTCTTTTTACATTCACTCTATTCCATCACTTTAGAGTGAAACAGCTATATAAAGCGAGTGTGGATTTAAAATTCAAATGTCGCTTGCTTATTGGTCGAGGATTACGGGGCGTGAGGGGCGCGGGTGGGCGTGGTCGTTGATTACGCGTGAATTCTGACTGGTAATAAATTAGTTTTACTGAATAACACCGTAGCCTTGTCTTGCCTGCCTTACCTTAGGGGGTTACAGTGCTACGACGTAGAAATGATAGTTCGTATTCTAAATATCACGTAGATTTCTACAAGCTTTTAAAGTTTATTTGGTAATTATTATGTGTATTTCTAAACCTATTTGCTATTAAATTATAAATTTTCCCTATATAGATTTGTTAATACAATAAAATAGTACTATCGTAGAGCAGTTGAGCTTGTCGTAGTATATACTATTTAGTTTTAAGTTGAATGTATGTAACTCAAGATATTTTTTATTATTATAATAAAATACATACATACAAAATACTGAGTTAGTAAAATAAAATGAAAGTAGTCCACTTTACTCTACCTGCCCTGCAATATGCGAGTGACTGACAAAATAACCATGATGTATTACAATAAATTGCAATTAAATACACTGACTTATTGTTTCAAAATATTAGAGCACAGTTCAATTTACATTTTATTTTAATAACAAGTAAATTATTATTATAGCTATTTTTGCCTAGTTTTTTTTAAAGAAATATTTTTTTATATTAATAAGGAAACGATAAAGTTTCTGAATAATGTTATTCTATTGTAAATTGAATCTATGACTTTCAGTCTTAAACGACTTTTCTATGCTTCTAAACAATGAGTTAAGGAACTAGCAAGGGAAAAATAAAAATTTAAAGAATTTTGTACCTTATATTACCTTACTTTAAGGTATCCTGCGCAAAAAACGCTATCCTGCGAGACATATTAGGAATTCTGGAGACGTAGGCGGTAATCGATAACCCTGTGAGTACCTGCAGCATATCGGGAAAGACGAGAAATCATTCTAAATTAGTAATTTTTAGCTTGAAAATGGATGATTTGTGCAATACTAAGATAACGAGGATCGTGGGTTCACATCTTGTAAGAAGAAATGTAAATTTAAAATATCCAATTTTAATTTTCCTGTATAATATTATCTTTTTAATAAAGCTTTAAGCCTATTTTAAGGTATTATTACAACTTAAGTCAATAGGTACCTCATATAAAGATATGACAATATAACGCTATTCTTTTCTTATTTTTTTAACGTACTGAGTGGCGGACGGCTCATCACATAACAGCACATTGGCGTAGCGGAGTCTTTTACCGCCCCACAGCAGTCGTATGGGACGCCGCTCATTTTCTAACGAAACCAAGAAACCGCTTAGACGTAGGAATTATAATCGTTATATAGAAGCCATTGTGGTACAGACGAACAGCATCTGACTGTAAAGTGGGAGAAAGATACAGGTCAAATTATTTTAAATTCCCCGATCTTGCAAGAAAAAGCCACTCAACAAGCTATGTTTCGGATAAAGGCGGAAAGCGTAGAACTTGAGAGTGTCTTGACATCTCTCTACCTGCCCCGCAGGAAAAAAGTGTAACTGCTACAAAAGTTATAATAGTCAAATGAATATGCAAATGCACATCACTTTGTATTTGTCTTCTGTTCAATACAGATAAGTACAGTTTTAACCTACAACAATTAGTATCGGTTACACATTTTAAGTAAACTTTTAGCTCTTTCTAAACTTTAATTTTTTAATATAATTTCAAAAACATAATAATAGTACTTTAAAATACGTATTCTAACAATCTTTAAAACTTAATAGTTATATGCTAACGCGGAATTACACTTTTAGTATTATTCTATTTCAAATTATACATAGCATTATAACACTTAATACTATATATTATGGGCCAATTTCCTATGAAAACCTTTTTACTTTTTATACAATTCTACTGACTGTATAGTTCAAGTAGTTAACTGTCAAGTCACGTGCCGATCGATCGATCTACAGACGCCTTCAGAGGCTGTTTCAGACATTACAGGGAAAACAGGAAAATTCTTAGTGGAAAACGGACAATGAATAAAGGAAGGAATGCTTTACAACTTTTATTTTAAGTATATTTACAAAAAATACTCGAAAACAGTATTTTTTTTGGTAATAATTAATTATTCTGTACATATATGTTAGACACTTTTCGAACCTACGGGGTCTCTTATTAGGCCTGAACACGAAAATTACTTACTGCAGGAAAATTACTATATGTACATAAAGAGTACGTGTATCGGCGGCTGTTCAGGGCGGAAAGGTTTTGGTGTTACGACCACGAACAAGATGACGCTCAGTGAGCAGGCACCCACTAGGTGGACCGGCGATTTGATTAAGGCCTGATCAAGCCGATGGACACGGGAAGTGTAGAGCCGATAGTCGTGGAAATTCTTGGAGGAGGCCCATATCCTAAAGGCTAAACTAAACAAACGACTCAATAGGTTAATATTCTTCCATATAGTCAGATTAGAAGACACGTGGCCTGACATGAAACGATGACTTTTAAACCATATTTAAAATACAAACATTACAAACTATTTTGGCTAAAATTTAAGTTTAATAGGATTCCACTATTCACTCTCTCAACAAAAGAGAAAAGCTCTTTTAATAAGGGCTCCGTTGAACATCTAATACCAACGATGATGACACGTTCAGTGAAACATTAATTAATGATTGGACCTTATCAGTCTATACGCTAAAGTTTTAAAATAAAATAAAATAAAATATCTCACAAAACCGCCAATGCTACTAACATCTACACAACGATTAAAACTTTCAAACCAAAAACTATATTTTTTATTGTAAAAGAAATATTAAATTAATGAAATATTCTGCCAGGACGTACATACAACAAGTGACTAGAAGTCTATATACATAAAACAAACCATTACTCTACATGAAATTTCCAAACTGCTTTACTAAAATTTATTAGATGGTACGTGAATCCATGATCCTTGTTAGTCATTGAATATTAAAAATTACACATTATTAAGATCTAAATGTATAATCTCTTTATAATCAATTATCTCCATTTTTTATTATTCTACTCTACTATTTATTGTTTGTTTTTATAAAAAAAGTATTTAAATTAACACGTATGACAAATAAGGAGTTATTAGAAAAAAGTTCAATTGTAGAACGTACTCTAAGTAAGTTTCTAAAATGGAGATGCCGGGTATCGGGACACGGGGCCTTTCACATGCAAAGCGAACACTCTACCACTGAGCTACATCACATGTTGTACGGTAAATAAATATTGATACTAACTATGCAATTACACTTCATATATTTATACATTTGTTGTAATGTACATGCGTTGTAATATAACTTGAGTGTAGATTATTATTTTGATAATTGTTAAAAAAATTGTTAAAATTTTATAATATTTGAAATTATTATTTTTAAGTTTGTAAAAATATTTAAAATATCATATTTTTTATAATATTTCAATATACGAGTATTGAAAAGTCATTGTATAAATCTGATGCGAGGCGACACTGTACGAGTATAACAAAGCCCGGCCGGCGTTGGTTCAGTCACTTGACATGCAGCTTCTTAAAATTGGACAGAAATTGTCGAACGCAAGTTCTTAATAGGTTTTCTCTGGGTAGATAAAACCTATTGCTCTAAACAGGATAGCAGCGTGAAGCTAAAAAAATACTATGATACTATAAAAACTAGATCCAAACGTGTTTTAATTGTACATAGGTTTATAAATATACAGAAGTGAAGCGTCTTCGTAATACATTAAAATCTTCATAATATATCTTCTACATCACAGTCGGTCGTGGGTTCAATTCTCTCATTTCTCCGCCCTGGTGAACAAGAAAAAGCACGGCACTCAGGTCGGCCACTCAATGCGCAATGTCTAAAATTCGGGCGGTAAGTGAAATATGGAGTGTATTGACACTACTTTCTCTCGGACTATCCTGCTATGTGAGTAAAGTTAAAAAACGTTCTACATTTTACGAATTAAATAGCAGAACGCAATTTTAAAATTGAGTGGAGATCAGAGTGTCTCAGCAGTAGATTATTTCTGCCTACTCTGGTATATTCAGGAGATTCATGATAGCAATTGAGAATTGAAGGAGAGCAATTCAGACGCGAACCCTAAGTTCTTTGTGTAAAAAAACTGAAGGTAACGCCTGTTATATACATCACAAGAAAAACTAATCACCAGAGTGAAACTTGAACCCACAACCATAGTGTAGATAAGTTCCAATTGCGCCAAAAAATTATAATAAAAACAAAATCCAAAATATTATTTAAAATGATACACAAGCAAGCGTTGATCACAAGTGCTGCTGTTGCCCGAGGCTTATGTACAATAAACTGGACAAAACGATGACAACTAAAAAAATGTACATATTACGAATATAAATAATGTAAAACTAAAATATTTAATGCAAATGACACCTGCGGTAGGTAGAAGCAAAAGTTATTACAAATAAGGCCACTCTTGTGCATAACGAAAGCAGGATTCCCTTATACAAAGTTAATTTACTTAAATAATCAATAAATCTCGCACCCGAATCGATATAACAAAATTTGCGAAATCGTAAAAAGATTGAATGCATCAAGCGAGGCGGTGCAGTGTGGACGGTCGGACGGACGCTAGCAAGAAATCATTATTACTGCTGCATCCATACAAATAATTGGCCCGTAAACATGTCAGGGCGGCGTCTCTCTGCCATGTATATTATTATAGGGTTGTCCTTTTGGTATGTTTACGAATAATGTTTCTTTACACTAAAATTAGATAATTATGGTTTTATTTCTTAAGCAATTAATGCAATATTTTTTGTGTGAAAGTAATAAAGCCTTTATTAAATCAATGGTGTCTTCGGTTCTTCTTCTTCGTCGTTTCTCTCTTGACAGATTGGTCGTGGTCGTCAGTTAAGGATTGTTGGTGGGCCTCACGACCCAACGTCATTCTTTACAAATGGCTGTCTTCCTAGTACATTCGTAAAGAGGACCATTAATGCTGTAAAGTACTAATATATATATAAAAATATTTATTAATAATTTTTGTAAGTTTTAATATTAATAACAAACGGTTTCTTTTAATTTTTTTTCGAATATTATTATCATTACATACAATGCATATAAATTATAATTACGAAATACATAGATAAACTACCTTATTATACCCAAAAGACACGACCCTACGCCATCAGAATCTGTCAATGTCATATCAATAGAGTGCGGGCGATTTTTTGGCGCGTCGTCGTGCGGCATTGTGAGTACGTGATATCTTCATTGCTATCTAAGCTACAGTACTGATACAAATGCATTTAACATTGTATTATAAATAAATATTAGCATACCTATGTAATCAATTTGTAATATTAATCAAAAAGAAAAAAAATAAAATTATTTGCGCCAAGTAAATATATGTCAATTCTATTTTTAATTTAGTTGCAAGGTAAATATATAAAATATATGAAGACTTAATCAATCGATCTGTAAAGAAGTCTTACATATATAATTCGAGTAAATAAGAAAAAAAATGTTATAATTTTCTTGCATTGATTGATAAATATATAGATAGATACCTACAGATAAAAAATTAAAAATTAAAAATTTTTAATAAATACTTTTAATTTACATATATATATATATATATATATAATGAACATTTTATGTATGTATGGATGTACTAAGAGATATATATATAACTTCTATTCCGATCCGATTAGATTTTTCCACCCAACCCATAATATGTTGTATCTATGAACAAGAATCTCTTATCGTATATGTTTATTTCCAAATAAAAAATGTATGCTCTAATTCAAAATATGAAAACAATTAAATACTGACGTCTCTATCACACCTCGTGGAAGGTATGAACAATTATCATTCGAAGTATATAATGAGTTGTTACGTTAAGTTACGAATAGATGAAAGCTTTTTTTTTTAATTGTACAGAATAAAATATTTTTTAAGCAATTACACGTCTTATATTATGTCACTGGAACGTAGGATTACAAAATATCTTCCTTTAGATAATTTACGAACCGGACAAATTTTTATATTTATGAATAATTATTATAATTAAGATAATGAAAAAATATTCTATTAATGAAACTCTACTTTAAATTTCTCTTCATATTCCGATATAATATTTTTTAATAATATATTTCAATATAAATCTAGATATTTTGCATGTGCTGGAGCTCCTGTAACGGCCTATTTTACTTAAATAGACTGATCTAACTGAAATAACAAACTTATTATAACATATTTAAAGTGCCATTCATATACTTAGAATATGAAAAACATATTTAGAAAAGGCATTAAAATGTTTTACAACAATCTTCGCTTTGGATTGATCACGTCCCAACTAAGCCATGACGAACCTTCAATATTGTTAACTTTGTTAAATAAAATTTATTAAAAGTTTAAATATTTATTTTCGATGCTGGCTTCTCTTAAAAAGTATATGGCCGACTGTAAAAATTCTACGTCTATTTACTGGTACCTATAGGCTACACCTATTATAATAATGTTGAAAAAAAAAACAGTTATACGTTCCTATTTCAAAGAATTTTACGCCTCAACATCTGTGTAAATACCGTTATAACATTTTTTTTTATAATACTATAGTGACAAATAACAAATTCATGTTACTTGTTATATTATTATAAATTGTGACCCGTGCCTTTTTCATCTTATATAATATAATAAAAACTTGCCTTTCCAAATAAGTCGTAGATAATATACTAAAAAAATACTAATTTACCATTAATTTACGAAAGAAAAACCATTTACTGAACCATAAATTGTCAGCTGTCAATTTATACGTTTTTCATACAAATGATTGACGCTGAAACATTTTAACAATACAAATTGTGTTTGAAACGCGTGATAGCGTTGCCGTACTGTAGGGCCCCTTTTTGTTCCAAATAAGAGCGGATGCGTCTCAGCGATCGATCGATCGGCCAATACATCGATCGTTAGTTGTGCATTCCTCGGACAGGTGGCGTCTTTGTCCAGCAGTAATTATAATATAATTAATGAACGGTTACATTAAAGTCAACAGATAAGACCCTAGCATGGTTTATTGATGCACCAATTAAAATAATTAAAGAACCATGGCTCGAGAGCCTATCGAGATAGGTTAAAGTTAAATGGCTACTAATAAGGCTCATAGTTGTCCAATGGACTATTTAGATTGGTACTAAATTAATATGCGTGCAAGTTTTAAGGATAACAAAATAATTATTTTAGTACATAACGCATAATACTATAGAGCATTTTCTTTTATTATCATAAGGCAATGTCCATATTTGGCTGAGTAGGCGAGAAATATTCCTTCCACTTCTCACACAAGCAGTGACGTTGTTT
The DNA here is from genome assembly GCA_038994665.1 of Podotricha telesiphe. NCBI lineage: Eukaryota > Metazoa > Arthropoda > Insecta > Lepidoptera > Nymphalidae > Podotricha > Podotricha telesiphe. The sequence continues at coordinate 109,534 of JAOYRR010000334.1, forward strand.
ACTGTGAGGCGGACTTCAGTGATTTTCTTTATTAGTTATACAAAGGTAACATTAGAATTAGCTCATTTAGCATAAAGCCCACAACCATCCCGTCTAATCATTTAGATTCCCACAGTGCAACAATGGGTATAAAAATGTTGATAACATATAACTTATTTAAATTTATCTTGACTGTAATGGTAGGTATGAACCTAACCAAATTAACTTAATATTATTTGAGTTTGGGTTCAAATAAATTATTAAAAGATTAAAAATTAATATATGTCGAGCTTTTTCTCGCATAGCAGGGTAGACAGATAACCTAGATAACCTAGTGCCAAGACGCACTCGGTTCTCCACTTTCCACCTGATATCGAGACATCGCGTGTTGAGTGCGGAACCTGATTGAGAAAAATTATAAAACGTGACTTGTAATCATTCCCCCCAAGTGGGAATCGAACCCACAACCAATCATTTGATCAGACGCTGTCCTACTACTTGCGCTACGATGGTCTAAAAAATATGTTAAAAAACAATAAAAATGTATTCCTTATGAAGTTCAAAAAGAGTGCGAGTTAAAAAAACATGCTATATAAAGTCTTGTAATCAATTAATAATTCTGGCACATATATACAATAACATTTTTCCAGATAAGTTTGATGAACAGACAGTACATTTATTATCTACATATAAACTAATTAATTACATAAATTTCAACCGTTTTTATAACAATATCCTTCCTGGTTGGCTTTTAGATAATAAAAATAATAGAATATACTTTTACTTTGGTTTTTTCTTCAATAGAATTTAAAATTAAGAATCAAATAATAGATTAAACATCTAACACCGCAAAGGTTACCTCATTATTAATAATAAAAAAATTGAAGAAAACATTCAACAATTACATTTTATTCTCATGGGAAACTACAAGCTTGTCTTTTACCACTTTACTCGTCTCATTGGTATCGATACGCTACACTTACCATTTACCATAAAATGTAGGCATCAAGGTTGCACAGTCGCACTATCTCGATGCAGAGATAAAGTGTATTAAATCAAACGACGCCGCTTTTTTAAACTGTATCCTTATTCATTAAAACATGAAATAAAAGGGAAAAAGGCACAGCGAGTGGGGGGCTGACATAAACCGTCCGAACAAAAACTAAGATTCCCCGTTTTATCATAAACCTCGTAAAAAGTGAATTGACCTCAGATATTCTATAAAATGTAGGACTAAAGTATTGTATCCTTAAATATTATATATTATTAATTATATGGTGTATGGTGTGTATGAGTATGGTGGTTGTAGATTAAAATCAGGAAAATGTAAAGTCTTCGTTTAGATTGGGAGACAAAATTACACGACACGCTGTATTTGAGCATCGATCGATCTAAATATGTAAGATGTATTTTCCGCATACTGAAAGAGAAGCTTGATATTCAAAACTAATTTACACATTTTACAGATACACCCATATAAGTATACTTCTTGGTTGACTTGACTAGGCCAGTCAATACTTTCTATAAGTTGCCTGTCCATTGTTCGGTTTCATTCAGTTCGTTGAATTCTATTTCTGTTATAATAAGAAAATACCTTGTTATAGACAGATGCATATTACTAAGATGTATATATTAAAGAATATTTTGTACAAATACGTAGAAACATGCGGAATTCAGTTTGATATTATAAAAAAAACATATTTAATTAATTTCGATTATAAAGTTACATGGACATAACCTAAAACAAGTCGTCGTTAAACGTTTTCATTGAAATATAAACTATAGCCGATACGCCGATCCACATTAAAATCGAAAAGCACCGGCTCTTGTCAAAGCATACGGGGCACGAGCAAAAAATACTGTAATTATTTCACTCAAAGGGTAATTTCATCTCATTGTTCTTGAGAAATACCAATTATATACAATTACTCGTATATGACAATGTTATGTGGCATCGCCCATGGATTCCTACGTATCGATACAGAATCGATGTCGCAGATGTCTTGGATGCCCTGCGCGTTCGCTTCGGTGCCTTTGTTCCGGCAAAAAGTAGAATAATGAAAACTAAAGAATATTATATAAGCGTCAGTGAGTTGTGAGTCATGTGACGGATAAGTGTGAAAATTTTTAAGGTATTCCTTATTCTTTCAAAGTGGAAATACTTTTTGCAAAACGAAACTTTAATAATTTCCTTCAAAAACTATTTATTCTACGGATTAAATACTTTACAAAAAGCTTGACTAAATATCTACAGGGCATTTTAGGTAGAGAGAAAGAGACTTGGAAATCAGTTATGAATCAATGACAATCAGGTGCTGTCAGACACGTTTGTGAGACAGTGTATATCACTTAGTTTGAGATACTGAATTAAAACATAAAATTAACTAAAAAATAAAATTGACAGTTCCATAGAAACGAAATTTATTCACTTTTTCGTAATAAATAAACATGAGACGTGATTAGCCTGCATATTCATCTTATTTAACGTAGTAAATAACTTCAATATACATTTTCTCTTTCGCTGTATCCTGCATAGTCGGGAAGGCAATGTGAACTTAGTGTGTCAAAACACTCTGTCCTCCACTTTCCGCCCGAATTCGAGATATTTCATGTTTCATATTTCCTATTTCCCAACTATGACTAAAATTTAGTGGAATGACAAAGACCATCGAATAGCTGTGATTAAATTTTATAAAGTAGGTCCATACCTTGGCACCATTGCCAAATACAATTTTTAAATTTTCCATACGCTTGGTGTTAGTGAAATGTTTGTGTACCGGGCTATTGATAGGTACAATGAAAACTCCTCTGTTTGTGACAGAAAAAGATCTGACCGTCCACGCAGTGTTCGTACGAACGAGACGACGAGACGTAAGCGAAAGAATACAAAGAAATCCTGTACGAAAACAAATGATTTTATCTCGGAAGATGAAGGATAGCACCTAGAACTATGTCGCATATTTTAAAAGATGACTTGCAGCCTATAAGAGATGTACTGGTAATTGTTTTAAACTGATGATATAAAAAAGAATAGGGTGGTAAAATTAAAACTAAACTACTTAAGCGGTACGCAAAGGAAGTCACAGAACACTCAATTCTCCACTTTCCACCCAAATTCGATACATTGCGGCGAAACTCAACGCCGCGCTTTATCTTAGGTATCAGAGCGGCATAATGAAAATAATTTAAATATTATTATTCCCCGTAGTAGGAATCGAACCTACAACCAATCGCGTTTACAGTCACACGCTGTCCCACTTCGTCACGATGGAAATGTTTTTATTTAGATATTCTCTCAGTACAGTGCTAAGCCACCAGATGTCTGTAAGTAAAAGAAAAGACCTTTTTATATTCTCCCTCTACCCTTCTCTTACAAATGAGAGTTGTGTGAGAGTGAAAAGGATGAATTAAATACAATAATGCTAAGAAAAAAAATATTACATTATTTTTAACACTTTTTAAAGTGTTAATCACACACTTAGAAAATTGTAAAACATATTTTTAGAAAACGTATCAAAATTTGAACGCAGCAGGATTCGAACCCTTAGTGGGTTAGCTGTCAGAGCACGGATGGACGGTTTCCAAGAGACGCAGGTTTAAATCCTGGTGCGTTCAAATTTTGACGTTTTCTAAAAATATGTTTTTCATTACATAATAATATGAAATAAAAATACAATTTTTGTGTACAATAGAAATATTATTTTTATGTTAAATTTTAAAATTCTCGAGTCACTAGGTATCTACATAAACCATCCGAAGTATCTAAATGTTACAAGTGCTACACTTACATAATAATTTATGAAAACTGAAAAAAATCTTTATTCTATGACAACCTGTATTTAATGAAAGTTACATTGAAATCATTTGTCATTTAAAAGTACCGCAGAATGACCCAAGTTTAAAATTCATTAGCATCGTATGTAAAAACCCTAGTATTAGAATCCTTAAAAGATCTGATATTAATTAGTACACGATCTGATCGATTAAGCCAACAGATCGAAGGTAAATTGAATGCCTGTCACACGAACCTACCCGCCATATATGAGCAGAGAGTGAGCGGCCGAAACGCAAAAACTTTGCTTTCCTCCTTGGATTTATTATAATTACTTTGAGTCGCCCGATAATGAGTGTAAAGGCTGTTTTACACTGCACTGTATAATTAAAAATAATAAATATTAATATATATAATATATATTTAAAGATTTTTTATAACTTCCCGCTAGAACTTTAGTGGTATAAACAAAGGCCATTCAGGTTGTGATTTTAAAGCATTTCTTTAGCATCGTCCACTATTATATATTAACACTATAAAGAGATTAAAAATGTATGGCATTTACAGTCCATATTTACCAAGGCTTGCTTGCAACTTTCAAAGTAACCATTTCCAATTCTACAAGAATCTTTTAAATAATAGTTTTCTGAATGTCGTTTCCACCATCAAATACTCAATAGTCTCTGAATACATTGTTGTATGACAACATGTACTTCAATTTACCAAAATAACACTTAAAAATGTAGGAAATCTGGAGAGAACCATAATAGACCAGCTAAATTAAAAGAAATAACTAAATACTTCATCAGTAAAAGATATTCAGTATGGTGGACATAAACAAATTAAAATCATTTAATATTTGCTGCCATCGTAGCGATAGTTGTGGGTTCGATTGAAACTTCAGGGAATGGTTTTATTTGTATTGTTTTAATTTTTTCTCTCTGTAGACAGAGATAGGCAATGAGATTTGGCATTCAATATGCAACATCTTATATTCAGATAGAAAGTGGAGAACGTAGTATCGCTAGGTCCTCTTCGCCGAAAAGAAAACTGGACGGCTTAAGAGGTAATAATTATAATTTTAGGTGATGTTCAATGTCAAAATCTAGCAAATGAAAGTAATTAGAATTATAAAGTCCACGCAAGTTGTCTAAAATAAATATCACCATTTGGAAAAATATGACATTATTATTAAAGCTTTTTAAGCTTCATGATATATCATGATATGATATATCATACCTTATAATTTAATTAATAAGACAAAGGTAAATAGATAAAAATTATATATATAATGTATAAATAGTCTTATATTAGCAAGATTCATTATTTTTATTCATGTACATAGCAGCTAAGAGTCAACTGCTTCTCCATCGTTGACACTTCATAAGAAACTAACAAAACAATGCGATTATTGATAAACCGCCGGGCAACATTCCCCTACATTTTATAGATATGAGCTCAAATCCTTTGTTTCAACAGTTTTTGTTGTATTCAATATGTTTTAAAGATTTCAGCCTAATGGAGGTTTTTTACTGAATTTACTGCTCATGATAAATCTCGATTAATAGCTCTTTAAATATACTGATAGCCTTTTCTAGAGGTGTTGATTTACACATACGAGCCATTATTTAGTTGATTTCTACAGAACTTATAGTATTAGCAAAATTAGTACCGATATAGATTTCTTTAAACGTAACTATTTTTACTACCATTCGGTTCTCTTAAAGTTTTACAGAATCAAGTCTTCTTATTTTGGAATTGCGTTTTTACTATATTTAGCCGTCGTGGCACAAAGGAACAGTAAACACGATTGGTTATGAGTTATATCTTAAAAGAATAATTGTTATTATTCATATGCATATATTAAGTTCTAGTAGGCCTAAGCGCGGCGTTGAACTCATCCACACACTTGGTACTGAATCCACAAGTATATTTCAAACAAACATAGATAAGGTGTACATGCAAATCCAAAAGCGTGACTATCTTAAAAGAACTGCTTTATACATACCTAACAGATAAAATTATAGAAAATAAACGAAAAACCATAGCGAAAAGATGATATGAAACAGATTTCCAAACAGGAACAGATGACATGAACAGTTCTCTTTAAGGGAACTAAGATAAGGTGTCCAAGGACAACCCAAGGTATGATAAGGCAATAGTTACAGGGGATATAGATAGGAATAAAGTAACGATAGAGAGCAATAACCGCGAAATAAGAGCTCCATTAAAGGATATATAACGTTTTCTACAGCCGAATCCTAATCGTCCTGACACACACTTTAATGCTTCTCTCTTAAAAACTTCAGAGACCATATGAGATTTCTACGTGCAGTAATTTTGGCTGTGCGTTCGTTACCTGTCAGTCATTTAAAGTTTTATAAACACAAATTTCATAATTAAGATTATTATTTTTGATAATATTCTCTATATTTTAGATCCTCAAAAGGAGAGGCCATAATATAAAAAGGAACACGAAAGGATTTTGATTGCTCTCGATATAAATATTAATACGTAAGTGCAGGTTGATTCATAAAGCGTCAAGCGGACAGAACAATAGCTTAGGATCTACATACCACCGTCTCAGTCACACTTGTGAATGTGACGAAAACGTTTAGGGTTGCGAGTGTGAAATATGCTATATCCGTAAATTATTTTTAAATAAGCCATCGTGACGCAGTGGGACAGCGTTTAACTGTAAACGCGATTGGTTGTGGGTTCAATTCCCACTCAAAGAAATGATTATATTAAAATTATTTTCATTTTTCCGCTCTGGTACCTAACACAAAGAGCGCCGTTGAGTAATGCCACTCAAAACGCAATATCTAGATTTAGGGTGGAAAGTGGAAGGGAAAAAACAGGAAGCTGAATGAAAAAAAAATAATGAACTTAGCAAAATATAAATCGATAGTTGGTCTTCTTTACAAGTAGACAGATTAGTAAATATCATTCTTGTTATTATTTTCATACATACCTAATTATAATTTAAAATTATAACAAAATTACTTAAAGACCTTGTCCTTATTTAATGTGCTAGACTAGATAAAATGTCTCATAATATGTTAAGTATATTAGCCAATTACATTCCAATTTTTTTGTTTTATGATATACTACAATACTAAAGACACTTTCTAGTTAAGCTAAATTGCCAATTTAGCTCAACTATAGTACTTGTTTGGCAATGAACTAATACTTTACCAATATTTATTTCACTGAGTCTTGTATTGACTTGGGAATAAGTTGAAAAGGAAAGCTATATATTGACACAAAATCTCACATCTTACGAAGTTTACTACATAACAGCTTTCAAGAAACAAATGACCTATTTTAAAAAAGTAAACAGACAACCCTATCGTGCCGTGCTTGTTTTTACGTGGACCCGCGAATTCATCGCATACATTCTCTTAGTATGGACAAAATAAGTGAATCGGAACTACACGTAAGAAGCTGTCTGTCAGTCTCCGCAGCTTATAGACAGCTAGCGAAACTCGACTTTATTGGTCACGCAATAAATATTACAGCTTGAAGGTATAATAAAACAGCTACTGTCCGTGAGTTTTAGGAAATTTCATTTTATATCGTTGTGTTAGAGCCCAACTTGAATTGATTTGTCAAAATTTGTTTTGATAACAAACTATAGCAACTGAGGCAGATAAAAACGACGTGATGATGGAGAAGTAAGCTGAAACGTATTAAACTCGCATTGACGAAAATGCCATTTCGCCGTTTTTCTTATTGGCTGGGAATTTTTGTGGGTATCTCACATTTTTGATGCTTCACCAAATTCGAGTAGATGTGGCCGGTTTTTGTAAATTGGCAATTAGAGGTCGGGTAAAACAATATATTTCATTAATGTACGCTGTAAAATTAAATTAGTTTTCTCATTTTGAGAACCATCGGCGTAAAAAGTTTGATCGCTGCGTAGAAAAATTTGGTATATATGGCCTATACTTAAAATAGTTGGTCTCATCGCAAGGCTCTTGATTACAAATCAAAATCATTTTGGTAATGTTGTGTTGCAAATAAAAAAGCTATATATTTTTATTTGCTTAATTTATTTACTAAACATGCATCAAGAATTAGACTTACAATGAATATGAATAATCTACAATTGTAGAAACGACATAGTAGAATGGGCAAATTTCCAATGTTTGTTGCTGCCTACAAATTTAGTTCGGTAATTAAAATGTTCTTATTATTATAGAGAAAAAGAAACTGAAAAGTATTTTTTTTGTGTTCTCTTTCAAAATTACTTTGACATATAATATTTCCACTCACTAGTATTCCCGTTGGCTTATCAACGTGTATCTCACTTTACGTCAGACGTCCGACTTGATCCTCCTGCAAGTCATGGAGCCTGCGGATGCTATACTAACGCATCGCCTGCAGTGTCTCATGAACTTGGAGAGGGTTTTGCGCTAGGTTTTAGTGGATAGTATTAAATTCACTAATTAGTCCCACTGTATCATCCGTCCGTAAGTCAAATCTGAGTTGCTAAAGGGTGACCTGCATTTCCAAACGACACAAAAGGAGGGTGTAAAACGCAAATATATGTAACAATTAACATTTTTAATTTCAAAAATGACTAAATTCAATTTCATTTAATTCGGCCACTTTGGTGAACAATTTATTAATTTTGTTTCACAGTACTATTCATTTTACTAGCTCATTACCGGTCTCTCCAATGCTCTATAGCGCAAAATTAGTTTGTTATTAATAAATTATAATATTAATAATATAAATAATAAATTAGACGTTATTTAATAAATATGTATATATACATACTGTATATGTATTTTGTTAATTGATGTGGTATAGATGGAGACTATGTGCCTTCATAACTGGGTTTGATGCCCACGTGATTGAATGTAATTTTTTCCTCATATTTAAAACATTTTAGCTTCTCCATCAAACGTAGAACTTTACTAAAACAGGCGGACGTTAAAGAACAGACAAGTGTGCCGCTAAGAATTCTTTTTGTATCAATACAACACTGCTATTTGCTTAACCTCCCAATAACATCTCCCTTGGATTACTTTTGATTTATGATGGGCGCGTCAGTCCAAACGTCCGCTAGTACTGCCCTCCGAGTCACCATTACGTGAGGCCATGAACATATATTATTTTTGCACGTAAAATATTATTTGTAAACTATTCCCACTTGTGTAGTTAGCTATTGACATTTATTGAAAAGGTTTTTTTCTCAAACGTATTTAATGTAAATATTTTTAATTCCATTAATTCAATGGTAGTAGTAAACAAAAACATTTTTAACTAATAAAATCCATTTTAAGTAGCAAAAATATATAAAATTTAAATAAAAAATAATGTACATCTGGAGATGCCGGGGATCGAACCCGGGGCCTTTCACATGCAAAGCGAACGCTCTACCACTGAGCTACATCCCCTATGACAACAAGTTTTATAATGCACATTTAACAAAGCAGGGTAAAATTATTGAATTTGCCAATTGTTTCTTATTATATAAGACCATCTTGCAACTCTAGTTTGGCCCTTTTTTACCGTTCGATTTCCTTAATTTGCTCAGATGTCTGAATCCGATGAAAAACTAAATTTCATGGCATAAACGGTAAACCTGATGTTCTTTGCCGAGACTACAACGATAACGAGATAATATTTAAAGCTGTATATTTTGTTATATTTAAAAAAAAAAGTTAGCTACAATAGCAATTTTTTTGCGACATACTTCTGTAAGTTACAGTTAGTAGATCTATCATAAGACTACTAATTTTACTACAATACCCGAATCTTTTCCTTTAAAGTTTCGTACGAATCGTCTTCAATAAGACAATACAGAATTTTTTTAACAATGGCAAAAACAAAAAAAATGTATAACAAATCAAAACCTTATTTAGTTAAAAAGTCGGTTGGATCAAAAAGTATGTTTCGTGCCCCTTCAGTCAACATGTCACTGGCGTAATTTTTTAGCACTTAGTCACTTTTTTAATATAACAACGCAACTGGACAGTGTCCCTCACAAAAACTAACTAACGTATCCTAATGTTTTTGGTTACGTCATTATTTCAAAATTTCAGAAAACAATTTTGAAGACAAATGTGTCAGATTGTTTCCGTAATGATTTATTGTTTATTATTGTCATATTATAGTAAACTAGTTGCGCTCGCAACCTTGTACGCGCATGAATTTGGTTTACTTTGTTTTTCTTTCAAAGTTTGTTGCTTGTATGTTGCCGAGTGCTATATAACAAAAAAGTTTTATCAAAATTCGTTGAGAAACACTGCCAGACTTACAATAATTGCAATAAAACAATATTTTTGGCTTCTGTCACATTTATTCCGCATAAGACGATAGTCAGAGAGAAACAAGACAACTCCGTTCTCCACATTAAGCCCGATTTCGAGACATTGCGTGTTGAGTGGCAGAACTCAACGCCGTACTTTATCTTAGGTACTCGAGCAAAGAAATGAAAATATTTTTAAATATTTTTCATTGCCCCTAGTGGGAATCTAACCCACAACCAATCACGTTTACAGTCAGACACAAACCCACTGCGCCACGATGTCCTCTTCTGTTACATTTAGAAAATAAAACTGGGTGAATAACACTTTTGAAAAAAAGCTAATTCTTTAAAAAATATATTTTAGTTTATATTTAATGAACAGAATTCACTTCTCTTTTGTATGCAATGCAACACCATATGTTGATAAAATATATATATAACAAGAATGTATGGGAAGGTTGTTAAATACAGCAAAAAAATATCTATAAATCTGAATACGAGTCATGGCGACTCGAACTCAGAGGCTTTCATATGCCAACAGTCTAAACTACTCGTATACCTATCCTCAACTTATTATAAAAAATGTTACCAAATTATCGACTATTTAACACTCAGTAAAATTTGACAGGCTATAACTAAGCTTTGATAGGCTTGCTATTATTTTTTGATATAGGTTGTGATCCAAGCCGCGTTTGATCTAAATAGACTACTCGTGTATATATACGTGTCCGATCATATTTAAAAATATTTTGCATACACATATTTCAAAAACATTTCTGTAAGTGGAAATTGAACCTATAACTGTATTTACGCTTTCCAATTGGGAAACCCAGTATAAATGGGTGGAAATTAAGACTGGAGAAACTTCTTTACCGTCAATATCTGGTCGATGTTTTTATTAAAATATATATTATTTTTAATATTTTAATCAATTGTCATGGATATATAATAAAACAGCAAGGCCACTATATAATATTGTGCGTGTCGTATTACAAATAATAATGAATATGGATTTATTTGAATGAGTTAGCACCGGGGATGTAGCTCAGTGGTAGAGCGTTCGCTTTGCATGTGAAAGGCCCCGGGTTCGATCCCCGGCATCTCCACAATTAGATTTTTTATTTTTATACCATAATTCCATTTTATAAATTTACTTTCGTATTATAATATACAAACGAGGAATTAATATTTTAATGCGAATTTAGCAATATTTTTAGCATAGGCATACGTAAATGGAGAAATACCAATAGCAAAATAAAATAGGAGTGTTATGTAATTGAGTTTGTTCACAAAACATATCTTAAATCTATAATTTCCTTTCAGCTCGTATACTTCCTGTATTTTTGTTCCTATATTAATATCGTCTATTTGAAGCAATTACATATTTCGTGTGCTAAGTCAATCAAAGTCAAAGTCACCGGTACACTAAAGTGTGTGCCTCAGACAGAATATCTAACTAATTACCTATATCAAAAGCTATTTAATATATATTAATATTTTAAAATTTTCATACAATATAAAGAAAGACACCTTTTGACGAGTCACTTAATTTTCCTCTTTTAAAATTCGGTCAGAATTTGAACCCACGACTGTCGCCTTCCGTCAAACTTGTCGGAACGGCGTCAAGGACGCGTCTACGGTGAAATTGTCATATTCATTATATAAAGTATTGATTTGGTTTACGAACAGTAATTTATAAGCATATATGTAATATTAATAAAATGTCATCGGGGATGTAGCTCAGTGGTAGAGCGTTCGCTTTGCATGTGAAAGGCCCCGGGTTCGATCCCCGGCATCTCCATTTTTATAGTCTTATGACAAAAAGTATTACTTTTTATAGATTAAAATAAGAAGCAGGGTTCTTATATTATAAAAATACAATTTTAATAAAAAAAACTCATAACGAAGTAAATATAAGCGTTTTTATATTTTTTTCTGAGCGTATAAAAAGGTTGCGTAAGTCGAACTTTCCTCTAATCATCCCCTACCGGGCGTCATAATAGCGGGGCGTCATTCACGACACGTACACGGTACGTGGCGCAAGGAATTACCGTGCACGGAGATTCTGAATTTACGGGTGGCTTTAAAAATATACAAAGTTATAGTACAGAGTAGCTATATTCAATTTCGCATCACCTTCATAGAGTATTCATATTTAACTTAATTAAGTTAAAGCGAAAGAAAGATTCAAATTTCTACGGGTTCTTAGTAAATTTCATAAGAACAATTCATTCTGGCATAATTGATAATCATTATATTATATTACTATTATATTTCAAGTATTTTCTTCGCTTTGGTACCTAAGACAAAGCGCGGCGTTGAGTTTTATTGTTCTACACGATTTCGATTTCGGGCGGAAAGTGGAGAGCAGAGTGTCTTGACACTAGATTTTCCTGCTATTCGGAATCTGTAATAAAAAGTATTAATAGAAACATGTAAAGTTATCGAAAGAGCAAACGTTTACATTACTACTTGAAAAGAGCCATTAATAGCATGTTCATCTTTGCTCTACATTATTTTTATCGTCAATTTATTTTTAGCTCAAAAACAAAGTCAATTTAAAAATCATTCCGAAAACTTAGCATTCCAGCCCTGCGAGAACAAATTTTATTTCCGAAATAATTTTCCGTATTTCCATCTTGTTTTTCGTAGGTATCTGTGACAGGGAACCGTCATGCCGGTCACGTCGCTCTACGTGCCGCTTTATAACGCGATAGATAAAGGTATGTAGGCTGTATATGTATACTTAACGCAAGTCAATACTGCGCTGAATAACTTCCTTAAAGTAACGTATCACGTCTTAATGAACTTAAGGGATTACTCATTACTCAAAAATAATACTGCTAAATTTTAGAAAAGTCTTTTTGTATCCACCTAGTCTTTTAATTAGTCTCTTAGAAATGTATTTTAGCTTTATCTTTTTTTCCGTATAGCAGGACATAGACTATTCTGAGAGAGTCTAGTGACAAGACACTCCGTTCTCCGCTTTCCGCCAGAAGTTGAGACATTGCATGTTGAGTGGCGGTATTCAACGTTTAATTCTTTCTCCAAGTGGTAATTGAACCTACAACCTTCGCGTGTATAGTCTGACGCTGTCACACACGATGGAGTCGAAATTAAAATTTAACAAAAAATTAAGATATAAGACGCAAATGACATAAGCTTTTTTATAATATAGGCGTGATTGCTATTTTCACTAAAGAAATAATTTATATAAGAAACATAAATTCAGAATTTGAACACTGAGATTGATCAAAGTAGTCGATTAATAAAGAAAGATTGTACAACCTACTACACGCACAGCCGTAATTACTGCACCGAGAGAGATAAAAAGCGTGTAGGTTTCTCAAAATCACTAACAGAACTCCCAACTAATGTAAATTTTCTTTTTTTGAATATGCAATATTGTTTAAAAATGAAATAATATGTGTTTGTAAAATGCAATATGTGCACACTACATGAAGCTATAGATAAATCAAAAAAATACGAAACACTAATTTTACTTTTAATTTTGACAATTACAGCGTATTTACTATACCTAGATATGATATTCGTCTAAATTATAAACTGAGCCTCGAGAATTTGCCAATATTATCATATAGAACATTTCTATATAACGCCGATCTCGTCTAATAGGGTTAAATACTTCATTTAATGCGTGAAGATATTTTTATGGGCGGCGAGGAATGTCATCAGGCGACGAAACTCCCTCCCTTTGACAACTTCATGATTTAATGCACTAGTGCTATTTGATTATGATATAATCTACAATTTATAAAGCCATTGAAAATGTTAGAAATGAGTTATTTAAAATTATTCATAATTCAATTTCTACTTTCTGTAACTCTCATGTTATAAATATACATAGACGTTTTCCGATATTGAATTGCATTTTAAACAAAATATTTTTCGGGAACATAATATTTTTCAAATATTGGTTGCAACTAGCAATAAAGTCTCATTGAAAACATATACTTTGCAATACCTTAGATTAGCGTAGATGTCAATGTGACTTTTTTATAAAATCATACGACTTTAAAAGCAAAATATATAACTTACAAAAAATATATACTGTCATATATCTAATTAGCATTGAATTTTTTGCCTGTTTGTTTGTATATAATTTTCTTTAAAACCTTCTTTATAATTTTTAACACTTCATACACTCAAAATAGTTTTTTGTAATAAATAAACTGTATTGAAATTTACTCATAGAAAACTAAGTCTCACCTGTTTAAATTATACGTATGTAGTTCAGTAATCAATGTAAATATACATACTTATTTTGAATAACTTCATTAGCATACTGTCATAATATTTGCATGCAGTATCTTATTTAAAATCCAGGTTATGAAAATGTACAGTAGCAAGTAGCTTCATCACCCTTTTTCCGCATAGCAGTGAAGGCAAAAAGAACTCCGCTCCGTTCTCCGCTTTCCTTCCGAATTCAAGACATAATACGAGAGTAGAGAGATGAAAACAAATTAAATAGAATTATTCACTGTGTGGGAATCGGACCTACAATCTAAATCTATAAAAAAATATGTAAGTTATATCAAAAATTGAGTTTAATTTTTAATGAACAAAAAAGTTTATCATCGGTGAAAAACATAAAGGACGGAGATATATAATACCAAATCACCTTAATAATTTTCTTAAAAAAAATCAAATTGTGAAACATTAAAAAGATGTGTCACAATTTATTTCAAAAATGTTATCTCATTTATTTAATTGAACAAAAAAAATGTATAATAAAATGTACTTTCAAACTGTTTCTCGCGTAGCATGGTTGGCAGAGAGATCCTAGTGTCCAGACACTCCGTTCTCCACTTTCCACTATATAAATAGTTATTAAGCAATTTATAATGAGATTCTGAATTAAACAATTGTATTTGGTCGAATGAGCCATTACTCGAAATAGGTTTCTAGTACTAATAACTCAATTTCATGTTTTTATAACAACGAAGGCAGAAAATATCTTGTAATTTAAAATTTAAGGAGACCATAAACATAAAATAAAGCATAAAGCGAATTACAAAGGTAACCGCGGAGGAGCATCGACAGTAAAACAAATGTCGAAGTGATCTCGAAGTTCATTTACAGCAGATTGACAACGGCGCGGCAGTAGCCGGCGCCCTGTGACGCGAGAATTAGCAATAAAAACTTTTATACAGTCCTCGTGGGGGCAGAGTACCGTCACTTCACGATATATTTTTCGATAACGTGTTTTTTTATTTGTATTATTTGATTTTAATTATAACTAGTACAAAGTTTTTTTATTTAGGTAAATTTAATAAACGTCAAATATAAAAACTTGCCACTTTAGTAGTTCCACTGTAGTATTATATGTCGGACATTAATGTAAAATCTACGTTTAAAATAAAAAAAGTCATTTTTAAAATACTCTTATTATCTAAGCCTATAATATAGTTTTTTTTTTTAAAATATTTTCAAATTATATTAGTAAGAAAAAGAACAGAAAAAATCAAATAAAACCATTTATAGCATCAAGTAACACCAACAATTCTGTGCTTCAGGTATACTGGTTTGTAGGGCAATAATTCTTGGCGCACCTCATTTGCATTTCTTTTATTGGATCGCCAGAAAGAGGGAGATTGAGAAAAATTTAGGTCTTCCCTTTTAATTAAGGCTGCGCTCAAATAATAATTATTTGCGAGTACAAGAAGTTTAATCGATTGTTTTTAATGTAATTAGGTATGACATTGTATACAATTTTATCGTTTGATAGTCGATATAATATTTAAAATAGCAGTAGTAAAATATGATACGGTGATAATATTACTGCGCCTTTAATGTATTTATAAATAATTTGGTAAATATTTTTCTCTATGTAATATCCTCATAGTAAACTTATATAGCAGAGATAGATAGATTTGACTAAATACGATGGTTTTGCATTCTAATTACAATCATGAGAATGTTTTTGTTTTAAATACGAATTTTTTGCTTAGAAATGACCTGGAAATTTTTGAATTTGGTATATCGGTAAAAAATCTTAGAATAAGTTTTTCATTTTAGCAAAATCAGAAGTTACACATTTTTATTTTAGACATTTTTATTTTTATTTTAAGGTTGCGAAAAGTTGGTGTAATTGGACAAAATGACACTACTACAATTCACCATAAGTGGATGGCGATAGAGAAAAAGACATGACGAAAAAAGACGTTCTTTGGTACTTACTCGCTTAGTATAAAAGAATAGTTTTTATTCTTATACATAAACATTAATATTTCAATACTTTCATATATAGTATTTATATATAGCACAATACTTACATGTAGCTATGCAGTTGCTTAGCTTCCTTATCAGTAATCGATATATAATTCACGGAATGTCACAAACAATTTTTAGTTCTTTCTCGTTCGATTATTGATTGATGATTATATATTTATTTGCTATAAGAAATAAAATAAGGTTTGAAAAATTGCCGATGTGTCAGTGATGATATGATACTTGGAAAAACACTCATTCTTAAACTTAGGTATCTCGATCGATGAAATTCGTTAATTACTGTGAACAGATTTTTAAATAATCGATTTTATTCTTTTTGGGACCTTATTTGTAGAGCTAATATGCCAGGTGGCGCAATGGGATGTTGTATGACTGTCAATTCGATGGTCGTGCGTTTGATCCCCACTTGAGGTAATTATTATATTTTAATTGTACTATTCTGATGAAACAAAGCCCATTTTTGAATTTTGTTACTCAAAACGCTCTTCACTCAAAACGCTCGTCACCGCTGTCTCAATATTAGGTACAGAATATCTTAACACTACATATATCAGTCTATCCTGCTTTAATGGAAAGATGCGTATAGCAGGTAATGGTAAAAATATAACAATAAAATGTACTTATTAAAATAGAGTGGCATGTTGCAAATTACCGATATAATGTCTCGATTTCAGACGGAAATATAGAATGGAGGGTCTAGAAACTAGGTTATCTCTGACTACCCTGCTACGAGAGAAAGCAAAGCGTGTAGCTGAAAAAAACATATTAGCAGGCTATTAGCTACAACAGCTTTGTTGTAAACAGGCACGCGGATGATTAATAAACTTATTAGTAGCAACGCAATAAAGGAATGCAGAACCCATACTGCTAGTTAAAAAAACAAATAAGATTGTGCCTAATAAACACAACAATATATAATCATTCTAATTGAGAAATAAATGAGAGCAAACCAAGAACAATTACAATATATAAAAGGAATGACATTTGTTAGTCTCGCTAAAACTCGAGAACGACTGGGCCGATTAGGTTAATTTTGGTTTCAAAATATTTAAGGAAGGTTTAAAAAGATCAGAAAACATATAGAAATTGCACGGAAAATAGTAAAAAAAGACTTAGCGTAAATAAAATTGGGATATTTAGAAATTGATCTATCACGATATAACTATATCGTATATCGATGATTCCAACGGACTTACCATATGATTTTAAGCGTCTACAATTTCTTCTGCATTTGCGATAACGATAAACAAATTGCAAGGCCAATCGTTGGAAATTTTTGAAATCCAGTTTCCCTGTCCTGTTTTAATCACCATGAAAATGATTTTTTATACATTTTTGTTAGAGAATGTCAACGCGTGTTGTTCTTTTATTTGATTTTTTGTTATTTTTTACTGTAATTTGACACATTATTTAATTTAATAAAAAAGTCAGATTTACTTATATTTATAAAATAGCTTGTCCAGATTCTTAACAGGATATTTAACAAGGATTTAAAACCACTAATAAGGCATAACTTAAGGTGCTTAAATATCCGGGGAACATTGAGGATGCTATTGCGAAACAAGAGCGCGAAATTCAGGAGACCACACGAAGAACCGCCGTCATCTCAAAGCTCTCCGATGAACTCAAGAAATTACTATAGCCGCAAACTCTCTCCGCTTTTCACCGTATTCTCAAGCTGCAGTAGACGCCGGTGAAGGCGACGTTGCGAAGCGGGCAGCTGCGTTGCCAAAAAACGAAACCGTTATTAAATCGAATACGAACATAAGTACTACGTGTTTGACCAGTCCACACAGAACCGCAAGACTATCCAAAGAAGACCGGGTTCTTTTTGAACCTGAGATTTCGTAAAGAGATACAGTATAATAATATTTGAAAAAACTCTGCATTACATTAATTTTATTTAATAATAAGAAAAGTATTGACAATCTTACACATCTGGCTGCATACAGATCGATTAAAGAGGCAGCCTTATCACTGAAAATGATTTCTTACAGGCAAATAACCGGTTTTAAACTTCCAATAAAGAAGATACCTTAATTTGCCCGACTTAATGGACGATACTGAGGAACTCACTGACAGACAATGCACAGGGGGCCGCGCCAAAATCTAGGAAAAAAGCACTAAAAGGGTTTCTCAAAGTTATAACGGAAAAAAAAACGGAATTTTGCCACGCAAACGAGGACGCGGGCGTCAACTCGAGTATTTACTCTACAACAACTTGAGTTCCAGTATTACACAAAAAAGAAAAAAAAAAAAAAATATATTAATAAAAATATTAAAAACTCTTATGGTAAGAAAATTGAGAAAACTCACTGTATGTTTAAAAATCAACTTTGTTTACAAAGAAAAAAATAAATAACAACCTTAATCTGTGGTGCCTCAGAGACTAGGAGGTCATTTATAAAAAACCAGTTTACTAACATGCTGATCATACACTCGTTACATTACAATTCTACGTTAAGGCTTTCACTGCAACCGTAAAATGTGTGACTATATTTACAATTATGGTCATCGGGGATGTAGCTCAGTGGTAGAGCGTTCGCTTTGCATGTGAAAGGCCCCGGGTTCGATCCCCGGCATCTCCAACTTTTTAAGCTATTTTTTTTAGTTTTACTTATTATTATTTTATAATTTTATATAAGTACAAGGTACACATATATATATATATATATATTTAATTAATTGCCATAATTAATAACCATGATATTTAATTTTCTTTTCTGTTTGGCTGTTAGTCTGTGCTGTGTTTGTGCACGCCAATCTCAGAAACGGCTTAACCGATTTAAATACAGTTTTAATTTTTGTATTTTGGTAAACCTTTGGTAAGTTTATTGTTTATTTCTTTTCAATCAGTTAATAAATTAAAAGTTACAATTATTTAAATTATAAATTTAAGCAAAGTTTGAGATTTAAGTGAGATATATAATTTACACACAAATAATATACAATTTTTTCTGAAAATTACGCGGACGGAGGAGTACGAAATTTGGCTCACATAAAGTTTATCCACATATACTTTTCCATAGGAGTGTAAAATGTTAATATTTTTTTATATATATATAATACATGCATAATCATATAATGAATAATGATACATTAAATTAATAAAATAAATGTAACACACCATCTAAGTGCTTGACATAGACGTGTGTATAAAGTGCTCCGAACCATGTGGTCCTGAGTTGACACCGGTGCTACCGCGTCTATTTCGGCACTCTTACTCAGTCGGCGTAGTCCCTGATTCGTGGAAGAGAGCTCTGATCCACTAACTATAGGCCTATTGCCATCACCTCCCTGCGCTCCAAAGTAATGGAGGGCATAATAAACAGTCAGCTCCTGGTTTGTCTCACCGGTTAACCAACGACCGCCAATATGGCTTTTATGGTTATCTTTTAGTGAACCTAACCCAACGCTGGGCTGCTGCTATAGAAATCAAGGGAGAGGCCTTGGCAGTTAGCTTGGACATGGCGAAAGCCTTTGAACGAGTGTGGCACGGGGCGCTCCTTGCAAAATCCGTCATATGAGCTTCCCGATAATTTATGCCTTGATACATCAAGGTCACTGTGGACGGATTTTACTCTAATTACATGCCCGTGAACGCTGGCGTACCCCAAGGCTGTGTGCTGTCCCCTACACTGTTTCTTCTGAATATCAATGACATGTGAGAGAATCCTAGCATTCATTGCTATGCAGACGATAGCATGGTTGACGCCGTATGCACCGGCCGTGCAGGTCTTTCTCAGGAAAACGTCGACGAGGACCGGAAAGAACTTGTCTCTTGTGGCACCCCTCGGGAATGTCTCCTTATGGGGTGATAGTGAAAGGAACCTAGTTCAATTTAACCCCCAGAAGACACAAGTTTGCGCTTAAACCACTAAGAAACCCCCATATGTCGTGTCGCCGCAGTTTTCGAGAACATTCCTCTTAAAGCCACGCCCAGAATCAGCATATTGGGCCTGAAATTCTAAAAATAACTAAACTACTTAAGTCATTCGTCGTTATTTATTAATTTTTATTTTTTTATTTATTATATTATTTAAATTAAATTTATTTAATAAGTGTATTGGTTATTTATTACAATATCAAGTACATATACTATATTTCTTTATAATTATACTCAAAAGTATTAAAAATAAATAATGTTTATTATTTACATTTAAAATGTACACTTATACCGACTTTATTTCGACTTCATAGCCATAATTCATTTGCAATATTAAGGAGCAGGTAGAGTAAGAGCTTACATCTGTAAATTCGTGCAAGTAAACATATAAATTGACAGTTATAGCCCATTCGAGCGCAATCGGCGGATGAGTCTATAGATCAGCACCGTCTCCATTCATCTCGGTAATGGCGCCGTACTTCGCGGTTACCTTGAATCTTTTATACGCGAATCTATGTCTAGGAAATAGCAGGTTTCATAGAGAGGATAGGTAAAAAAATTACTGATTAGATACTATATTTATTAAAAACCTAAATCCGTTAGAAAGGTGAGGATAGATAAAATAAAAATGTTATTTAAGCATTTTCGGTAAAATAAATGTATGGAAATGCCGGGGATCGAACCCGGGGCCTTTTACGTGCAAAGCGAACTTATTAGTAGAAATGAATATATAGGTGCATAGATAATTGAAACGGCTACTTGAATAAATATAATTTAGCTTTCTTTACCTTTTAAACTTGTATTATCCATTAATTGTAATATAATACTAGCGACCCGCTCGCAGCTTTGCCTTTGTAAGCTATTCTGCTATTTTGTTTATTCGCCCGCCTCCGTTCTCACTTATACCACAAACTTTGCTTAAATTTATAATTTAATCGAATTATGAAAATAATTATCATTTACAGACAATATCTATGCAGTAAATTCATTAAAGCTAATATAACATTTTGTATCAACTTTGTCTAACAAAATTTTTATTTTTTAACATTTTTTTTAAAGTGTTCATCGCACACTTAGGAAATTGAAAAAGACATATTTAGAAAACGTATAAAAAAATAAGTTGTAATAAGCGTATAAGAATTTCGACGTGGCTGGATGTAGAACGCATGACTGAGCGGTCAGAGCGCTTGAACGGTTTTCAAGAGGTGCGGGTTCATATGCCGCTGCGTTCCAATTTTTATACGTTTTCTAAATATGTCTTTTTAATTTTTTTTTATTATTGTAACTTTTTTATTTTTGGACTGATTGAAATAAAATAAGCTAAATAATAACGGAAGTTTATTCAAAATACAAAACTGCATTTAAATCAGTTCAGCGTGCACGAACGCACGGCCAAACGTAGACAAAAAATTAATAAAAAGCATTATTTTGGGTTCTATTACATTGATTAATTGATAAGTAATATTTTTTCTCATATATCTTCCATATACAGACAACGATCAGTTACATTTTTATTTTATGTATAAATAAACAGTGACTACATTGAATATAAATACAAATTATAATTATTCAACCAAAAAAGACACATTCCCAAGCATTTATATTACTATACTCTACGTGTGGTCGCGAAGTAACCTAAATAAATCGTAGCCACAAGAAATATGTTACAATACAAGTAAAAGATAACGTGGACATTTTTCAAGCAAGGAAATTTATGGCCTCTCAATTGAATTTCACACTTGATTTGAGCGGCCGGGTTTGAAAAATCCTTCCGGTTTTCAAATACGGAATACATCTGTCAAATGAACGCAGGAAAACATAGAGCGGTGTTGCCCGCTTAAGCGGAGGGTCGCCATGTGTCGAACGGAAATAGTTATTTATGGGCCCCATTCACAAATTGCATTCGTGGCCGAATTGATATATTGAAATGTTTTATATGCAAATGTGATCTAAGATGAATGTGTTGCCCCAGAAACGGATATCGAATGATTTACTAGCTACGTTACGCCGAATAGAAGCTACTCTAGGACAAACCAAACTAATGTATTTTGTTGATAATTATTATAGTGAATAAATGTACTAATCGTGTGTTTAAGAAACCCATTAGTAAGTATGTTTATGAGACAGTAATGACGTTAATAAAATAAATTGCTTGGAAACCATTTTAATGTTAACAGCTTATCGAATAATTTGTTTCTATTTAAAAATATTTTTTAATCCTAGAATCTATCTGTTATAAATCATTTTATTTATGTTGTGTTATAAACCTATACTTTTTGTTTCTCTGGTCCAGAGTGTACTTACAAAGTTAATCAGGATCGCGCCAACGGGTGGACTTGAAATGTACAGTCTTATAAAAAAAAGGTAAAGAGCATGTTAAGCATTATTCTGTTTTATTTTAAAAGTATGCTTTTTTTAATCAAGCTTAATATTTCCTGCAAAGATGTTCAAGGATTCAAGTTAAGTGCTTTCGGGCTGTTCTTTCACTAACTAGCGTCTTGGTAGCGCGTCTATCATTAGTATAGGAACCGTTCTTAACCGTAGGTTTAGTTTGACAGGTTTGACCAGTAAGAGTAACCTTTTTCTGAAATAAATGTATAAAAACTCTATTTTTTTCACAGCTGCACGTCCTTATTCCACCAAATGGGAGTAGGACCCACAACCAATCGAGCTTACAGTCAGACACTGTCAAAATACGCCACGATGTCCTTAGTCAAATCAAACACACCGTTTAAGCACATGTGGCTTAAAGTTTTGGTGGACTACATCTGTTACAGCATGTATTGTCTAGTATGAGTACCGTTAATGTTAATATAAAACCTACCATTTTTTGACAATACTGTGTTGAACTACCTTCCGAGCCGGTGAAAGCTATATATACCTTCCATTCAAAAGTGCTTGCAAAAGTGTATTGGAAAAAGGGTATTTTGTATTGGAATGAGAAATCACTAAGAAATCAAATATATAATCAGAAATAACCGAATGGAGGACTATATCAGCTATCTTTCGCTTGCGCCTTGGGCATGCATGTACATTTGTGCCTTTTATCAAGATCAAGGTCAGGGACCACTCACTGTGTGAATGTGGTCTGGACGATGGCTCCGCTTACCACATCGTGTTCGAAATTAATTCGTCTTTTATATGCTCTCCTTCCTCATAAAGTGCCCCGGCCCCTTAAGGGGACAGTGTACAGTGTTTGTTAATGTTAGTGTTTAGTCCTCTGTGTAACTTTTTATGTAAATATATTATACATAACATCATTAAATTACATGCTAACTTTTGTAAAATAGTATTCATTACTTACATACTATGATGTGTATATCTTGGAAATATTTATCTGTTTTATAATAGGTGAAGGTTGCTGTATTATTACTGGATGTTTTGGATTGATTACTTTTAAACTTATAATCTAAAATAGTGTAATTTTTTATTTATTCATGTATTGTTTAACCTGAAAGTTCGAACCGCCTTGTCTAAAGAACTGAACTGATCTGAGAAATCAAATAAATTGGAAAGCTTTCATCATGACATAGTTCGAAAATGTCTTATAGGAAATTCATTGATTTTATCTTGTATATAATTTCTACTTGGGGTTGATATATGTGGTACAGTAGAAATTCGATTACTCTTGCCCTCCGCGACATTTATGCCAAACCCGGAACAATTATCCCGATTACATACCTACGTCAAGTCTATGCATGCATGGATATGTCTGAACTCTCATCACCCACCCTCCACCCGCGCTGTCTCTTGCCCACAAGGCTTACGACAAATAATAATAATCAAATATTTTAACCCTGAGTACTAAATATATATATATATATATGTATTTTATTTCGTCATTTCCAAATGAAAATGAAATTTTTATATTTTGTACAAATTAAACTTGTACATACGATTACAGTTGCAGTTTTTTAGTAATTTAAGAAAATATATAATTTTCTAACATTTTTTTAATTGTTTATCTATATGTTAATGATTGTTAATAATTTTCCATTATTCGGATTTTCTGTTATCGAAATGTCTAACGACAAGAAATAGTCCGGTTAATCGAGTCTCTACTGTATTAAGATGTCCCCAGTCTGACTACCGAGCACAAAATCCACCCATGTGTAGTATATAAATTGGAAAATGAAAAACGGCATAACATGGAAGATGCTTAATTTGAAAAACGCCACATTGAAGGCACAAATTAAATAAAAATAATTAAAAAAGAATTGATTGTATTTTCATTTAATATGCCATAATCCATATTAGATACACGGCACTTTTGACCTATTTACGCCATTTAAACAAATAGACAAGTATTATTATAATATTTACTATGTAAAGTATAACTTTTATGATACACAATGCAGTACAAGAGCAAAGTTAAATAATATTATGTTTAGATGTAATGCATAGTCACGAATATGCAATAAATCATACCAGTTCCAGTAAATCAACATCTGTTCGCCAAGTCGGAGGTCAGTTCGTGGACAATAGAAAGTTAGACATTGTTACTATTCACTAAACATCGTAAAACTGTCTGTACTGTTTATGTCGTAAGGCTACTAAAATAAAATAATATCAAATTAAAAATGTAGTGGTACTGACGTAAGCAATATTTTTTTTCTCATAGCAGGGTATTCAGAGAGGAACTAGTCTTAATACATTTCGTCCTCTACTTTTCGTCTGAATGCGAAACTTTGCGTGTTGGGTGGCGGAACCCAACGCCGCGCTCAACTCAATTTAACTTTGTCTTACCAGCAGAGGGAAGTGAAAATATTGTCCCCTGAGTGGGAATCGAACCCACAAGTAACGTGCAAACAATCAGATATTACATCACCGTGCCACAAAAAAAATTAAAGTTATTTGGATAGTAAAGTAATTTACTGATGCAACAATTATATATAAAATAAAATTAGTGTGACGAAATCTGTTTAAACATTTCAAGTCTTTTATACGCATGTCAACAGTCAGACTAGTGCTCGTTATTTCAATAAAGATATCACGTGCTTTCAATTTTGACGTCAGCTGGAAACTAGTGTTGCCAACTGTTTTTTTTCTACCAAATACGAAATCCTTAAGTTATTTTTATATTCTACATAATTGCTTTTAAATTATAAGTGACATTGTTTACGTATTTTTTGTTGGAAATATTAAACCTTATTTTTATCAAAATGTCCCATAAGTAAATTTGTAAAAAAAAAAAAAAAAAAAAAAAAAAAAAAAAAAAAAAAAAAAAAAAAAAAAAAAAAAAAAAAAAAAAAAAAAAAAAAAAAAAAAAAAAAAAAAAAAAAAAAAAAAAAAAAAAAAAAAAAAAAAAAAAAAAAAAAAAAAAAAAAAAAAAAAAAAAAAAAAAAAAAAAAAAAAAAAAAAAAAAAAAAAAAAAAAAAAAAAAAAAAAAAAAAAAAAAAAAAAAAAAAAAAAAAAAAAAAAAAAAAAAAAAAAAAAAAAAAAAAAAAAAAAAAAAAAAAAAAAAAAAAAAAAAAAAAAAAAAAAAAAAAAAAAAAAAAAAAAAAAAAAAAAAAAAAAAAAAAAAAAAAAAAAAAAAAAAAAAAAAAAAAAAAAAAAAAAAAAAAAAAAAAAAAAAAAAAAAAAAAAAAAAAAAAAAAAAAAAAAAAAAAAAAAAAAAAAAAAAAAAAAAAAAAAAAAAAAAAAAAAAAAAAAAAAAAAAAAAAAAAAAAAAAAAAAAAAAAAAAAAAAAAAAAAAAAAAAAAAAAAAAAAAAAAAAAAAAAAAAAAAAAAAAAAAAAAAAAAAAAAAAAAAAAAAAAAAAAAAAAAAAAAAAAAAAAAAAAAAAAAAAAAAAAAAAAAAAAAAAAAAAAAAAAAAAAAAAAAAAAAAAAAAAAAAAAAAAAAAAAAAAAAAAAAAAAAAAAAAAAAAAAAAAAAAAAAAAAAAAAAAAAAAAAAAAAAAAAAAAAAAAAAAAAAAAAAAAAAAAAAAAAAAAAAAAAAAAAAAAAAAAAAAAAAAAAAAAAAAAAAAAAAAAAAAAAAAAAAAAAAAAAAAAAAAAAAAAAAAAAAAAAAAAAAAAAAAAAAAAAAAAAAAAAAAAAAAAAAAAAAAAAAAAAAAAAAAAAAAAAAAAAAAAAAAAAAAAAAAAAAAAAAAAAAAAAAAAAAAAAAAAAAAAAAAAAAAAAAAAAAAAAAAAAAAAAAAAAAAAAAAAAAAAAAAAAAAAAAAAAAAAAAAAAAAAAAAAAAAAAAAAAAAAAAAAAAAAAAAAAAAAAAAAAAAAAAAAAAAAAAAAAAAAAAAAAAAAAAAAAAAAAAAAAAAAAAAAAAAAAAAAAAAAAAAAAAAAAAAAAAAAAAAAAAAAAAAAAAAAAAAAAAAAAAAAAAAAAAAAAAAAAAAAAAAAAAAAAAAAAAAAAAAAAAAAAAAAAAAAAAAAAAAAAAAAAAAAAAAAAAAAAAAAAAAAAAAAAAAAAAAAAAAAAAAAAAAAAAAAAAAAAAAAAAAAAAAAAAAAAAAAAAAAAAAAAAAAAAAAAAAAAAAAAAAAAAAAAAAAAAAAAAAAAAAAAAAAAAAAAAAAAAAAAAAAAAAAAAAAAAAAAAAAAAAAAAAAAAAAAAAAAAAAAAAAAAAAAAAAAAAAAAAAAAAAAAAAAAAAAAAAAAAAAAAAAAAAAAAAAAAAAAAAAAAAAAAAAAAAAAAAAAAAAAAAAAAAAAAAAAAAAAAAAAAAAAAAAAAAAAAAAAAAAAAAAAAAAAAAAAAAAAAAAAAAAAAAAAAAAAAAAAAAAAAAAAAAAAAAAAAAAAAAAAAAAAAAAAAAAAAAAAAAAAAAAAAAAAAAAAAAAAAAAAAAAAAAAAAAAAAAAAAAAAAAAAAAAAAAAAAAAAAAAAAAAAAAAAAAAAAAAAAAAAAAAAAAAAAAAAAAAAAAAAAAAAAAAAAAAAAAAAAAAAAAAAAAAAAAAAAAAAAAAAAAAAAAAAAAAAAAAAAAAAAAAAAAAAAAAAAAAAAAAAAAAAAAAAAAAAAAAAAAAAAAAAAAAAAAAAAAAAAAAAAAAAAAAAAAAAAAAAAAAAAAAAAAAAAAAAAAAAAAAAAAAAAAAAAAAAAAAAAAAAAAAAAAAAAAAAAAAAAAAAAAAAAAAAAAAAAAAAAAAAAAAAAAAAAAAAAAAAAAAAAAAAAAAAAAAAAAAAAAAAAAAAAAAAAAAAAAAAAAAAAAAAAAAAAAAAAAAAAAAAAAAAAAAAAAAAAAAAAAAAAAAAAAAAAAAAAAAAAAAAAAAAAAAAAAAAAAAAAAAAAAAAAAAAAAAAAAAAAAAAAAAAAAAAAAAAAAAAAAAAAAAAAAAAAAAAAAAAAAAAAAAAAAAAAAAAAAAAAAAAAAAAAAAAAAAAAAAAAAAAAAAAAAAAAAAAAAAAAAAAAAAAAAAAAAAAAAAAAAAAAAAAAAAAAAAAAAAAAAAAAAAAAAAAAAAAAAAAAAAAAAAAAAAAAAAAAAAAAAAAAAAAAAAAAAAAAAAAAAAAAAAAAAAAAAAAAAAAAAAAAAAAAAAAAAAAAAAAAAAAAAAAAAAAAAAAAAAAAAAAAAAAAAAAAAAAAAAAAAAAAAAAAAAAAAAAAAAAAAAAAAAAAAAAAAAAAAAAAAAAAAAAAAAAAAAAAAAAAAAAAAAAAAAAAAAAAAAAAAAAAAAAAAAAAAAAAAAAAAAAAAAAAAAAAAAAAAAAAAAAAAAAAAAAAAAAAAAAAAAAAAAAAAAAAAAAAAAAAAAAAAAAAAAAAAAAAAAAAAAAAAAAAAAAAAAAAAAAAAAAAAAAAAAAAAAAAAAAAAAAAAAAAAAAAAAAAAAAAAAAAAAAAAAAAAAAAAAAAAAAAAAAAAAAAAAAAAAAAAAAAAAAAAAAAAAAAAAAAAAAAAAAAAAAAAAAAAAAAAAAAAAAAAAAAAAAAAAAAAAAAAAAAAAAAAAAAAAAAAAAAAAAAAAAAAAAAAAAAAAAAAAAAAAAAAAAAAAAAAAAAAAAAAAAAAAAAAAAAAAAAAAAAAAAAAAAAAAAAAAAAAAAAAAAAAAAAAAAAAAAAAAAAAAAAAAAAAAAAAAAAAAAAAAAAAAAAAAAAAAAAAAAAAAAAAAAAAAAAAAAAAAAAAAAAAAAAAAAAAAAAAAAAAAAAAAAAAAAAAAAAAAAAAAAAAAAAAAAAAAAAAAAAAAAAAAAAAAAAAAAAAAAAAAAAAAAAAAAAAAAAAAAAAAAAAAAAAAAAAAAAAAAAAAAAAAAAAAAAAAAAAAAAAAAACGGTTAATCGAGTCTCTACTGTATTAAGATGTCCCCAGTCTGACTACCGAGCACAAAATCCACCCATGTGTAGTATATAAATTGGAAAATGAAAAACGGCATAACATGGAGGATACTTAATTTGAAAAACGCCACATTGAAGGCACAAATCAAATAATCAAGTAAAAAAGAATTGATTGTATTTTCATTTAATATGCCATAATCCATATTAGATACACGGCACTTTTGACCTATTTACGCCATTTAAACAAATAGATAAATAAGTATTATTATAATATTTACTATGTAAAGTATAACTTTTATGATACACAATGCAGTACAAGAGCAAAGTTAAATAATATTATGTTTAGATGTAATGCATAGTCACGAATATGCAATAAATCATACCAGTTCCAGTAAATCAACATCTGTTCGCCAAGTCGGAGGTCAGTTCGTGGACAATAGAAAGTTAGACATTGTTACTATTCACTAAACATCGTAAAACTGTCTGTACTGTTTATGTCGTAAGGCTACTAAAATAAAATAATATCAAATTAAAAATGTAGTGGTACTGACGTAAGCAATATTTTTTTTCTCATAGCAGGGTATTCAGAGAGGAACTAGTCTTAATACATTTCGCCCTCTACTCTTCGTCTGAATGCGAGACTTTGCGTGTTGGGTGGCGGAACCCAACGCCGCGCTCAACTCAATTTAACTATGTCTTACCAGCAGGGGGAAGTGAAAATATTGTCCCCTGAGTGGAAATCGAACCCACAAGTAACGTGCAAACAATCAGATATTACATCACCGTGCCACAAAAAAAAATTAAAGTAATTTGGATAGTAAAGTAATTTACTGATGCAACAATTATATATAAAATAAAATTAGTGTGACGAAATCTGTTTAAACATTTCAAGTCTTTTATACGCATGTCAACAGTCAGACAAGTGCTCGTTATTTCAATAAAGATATCACGTGCTTTCAATTTTGACGTCAGCTGGAAACTAGTGTTGCCAACTGTTTTTTTTCTACCAAATACGAAATCCTTAAGTTATTTTTATATTCTACATAATTGCTTTTAAATTATAAGTGACGTTGTTTACGTATTTTTTGTTGAAAATATTAAACCTTATTTTTATCAAAATGTCCCATAAGTAAATTTGTTTTATAAGGAAATTTTAACGATATAATAAATACAAACACACTGAAACACTTTTCATGTAAAAACAATATGTTTTTAGCTAAAAATTATACCTTACATAGTTTTAAGTAGTAGTAACAGAATCTTTACGACTAGTAACACTAAAAGTTCCGATTAAAGATTGTCAAAGTTACTTTCATTTTACTTACTTGTATATTGTCTATTTGTAAAAGTAGGCCTAATTTAAATTTTTTTTTTGGAATTTAACGATGGATGGATTCAATGACAAAGTTGTTCTTATTACTGGCGCTAGTTCTGGTATAGGGGCAGCTACTGCAATATATTTTTCAAAACAATCAGCAAAATTATCATTAGTGGGCAGAAAAGAAAATAATCTAAGACGAATAGGTCTTTACTGTGAAAAAGCAAAAGGAATAAAGCCATTGACCATCGTAGCTGATTTAACAGTGGATGCCGATATCGAGAAAGTTGTTAACGAGACGATTGAACACTTCGGAAGAGTAGATGTTTTAGTGAACAACGCCGGCATTGTAGCCATGGGGGGAATAAAAAGTTCCAGCATTGAGATATACGACAAAGTAATGTCGACTAATATGCGTGCTGTGTACCATTTAACGATGCTATGTACCCCACATCTTATTGAAAGTAAAGGCTGCATTGTAAACGTATCAAGCGTACTTGGTAGTAAAGCTAGCTCTATGGCCTTGGCTTATAATCTTTCAAAAGCTGCATTAGACCACTTCACGAGGTGCACTGCGTTAGAATTGGCACCTGACGGTGTCCGTGTCAATTCAGTTAACCCTGGCTTCGTGAAGACCAACATTATGAAGGATCTCGGTTTAACTGACGATCAATTAGAATTATATGCTAGAAATGCCGTGGGTAAAACTCCATTGAAGAAAATAGTTGAAGCTGAGGAAGTTGCAGGTGTCATTGCACATCTGGCTAGTGACAAAGCCAAGAGCATTACTGGTACTTGCAATGTCATAGATGGTGGAAGTCTGTTAGCTTAAGTCTCCATACAACAAGTATTAATAGAGAACCCGTATTTATCTAGTCAATGATATTAAAATGAGAATTATTTATTTTTGTTAATAGAGGTGATTAAAAAAAATTAAATGTACCTAATTAATTTAGGTAAATTATAAACGTATGTGTATGTGTTGTTCTGATTAAAAATGATGTACTGAAAAAAATTTTTTTTATTATCTTAATCTTTCCTTCATATGCAATTTTTAATTTAAATCTTCTTACATCTAATATATAGCAAATGTATATTTTTATGTTTACTATAAGATTATATTAAAAACTGATTACAAATAATTTGAAATTATATTACAATTATATTGTTTCATTATAATTTATACTATATTACCACTATTCATAAGTACATTTACTATTCACTAATAAAATTTCACTCTAATTTAAAAATAATGTAGAAGTGGGCTAAATCAGATTTCAGAATTACATATTGTACATATATTATGACAACAATTACAAGGGTATACTAACACAGCTGTATTTATTTGTACTCATCATCCGCTATTTGCGGAATAGACAGAAGCGACCTCATACCTACCTACTTCACTACCTCATAGCACTATTATGAGATGGTAATCCATAGAAATTAAATGATTATCAATAAAGATTTTATTTTTATTTTACTTCAATAATACAACACATAATTTCTAAAGCGGGACGTTAAATGGCATAAGCCATCGTCGTGCTTTACCTCACCAAGAAACACTAATAAAAAAATGAATTCTTCAAATGAAATTTCAATAAATATAGAATTACAAACAGATAAGCATAAACATTTCGACTAATCTGCGACAGACATCAATGTCAGTAATATAAAGAGAATGAATTAATTTAATAAGTAATAATAAAGGCATAACAATACATAATATTTCAATGATAGACATATTTACCACAAATGGCAACGTCAGTCAACGTACACGAGTTATACAAAGAAAGATGTACCATATCTACCGCCACTTAACACGCAATGTTTGGAATTCCGACGGCAAGTGTAGATCGGAGTGTCTTGACACTAGGTTCTCCCCGATAACCGTGCTATGCTAAGCGTAAAGTGGCAAAAAACTATATTATTACTAATTAAATAAAACGTGTTTAATATTTTAATAATTAAAATATAACAACTCTTAAGCAATTCATGTTTTCAAGGCTGTAACTTACAATCAGGTGTGCTACTATTCAATATGCCGATCATGCATAACATATTAAGGCTTTCACTGCAACAGCAATAACACGCATTGTATTTACGAGATATATGTCATCGGGGATGTAGCTCAGTGGTAGAGCGTTCGCTTTGCATGTGAAAGGCCCCGGGTTCGATCCCCGGCATCTCCAACTTTTGGTTTTGAAAATCAATTTTAATTTTACATACTTGTAAATCAATTGTTTATAATAATACATTCAAATGTGTATATACGTATTTGTGCACTTTTTTGTATTTTTAATTATTTGCAAGGATATCTTTATATTGGCCATATTTGTAGGAATGCATTGGAACAGCCTTTACACATGGAAACGCGATAGCTAGCATAGTACTGTGGGAAATGATTATATTTATTTTCATTTTTCCACTCTGGTAAGACAAAGCAGTGCTTTGTCTAGTATACACAAAGTTATCTATGCGCAAATGCGCAAAAAACATATGGTTTTAATGTAAAATTATTTTTTATAGCTTCACACTTTCTTCCGCATCACCGCAAGACTCTGTTCTCCACTCTCCGCCCGAAACCGAGACTGTCTAAATCTCATGTTGTTGTTTATTGTAAATTTTTGTAGAGCAAAACACTTGCTCCACGTACATAGTTAAAATATTTTTAAGACGAAATAGAACAAAAAGAAACTAAATGCGTAAAGTAAATGCGTATATATTTATTGATAAGTTGTTCAAATTGAGTAGAGGCATTCGCTCACGAATTGCATAACTTGATAGCCTGACATTTCTTTGGTTGTTACAATTTAAAACTACCTTCAAACAGCCATTAAATATAACGGGTTTGAAAATGTCACGTTACGGCTACAAAAATCTTGTTACAAACAATTATAATGAAACAGCTTAATACGACGCGACGTAATAAAAGCAACGCAAAGTGTTTGCAACGAACGTCGTTCTAAAAAATTACATTGTCAATAGTATTACAAAATAATTTACGATTTCCGACGTAATATAATAAAAATACTTAACTGTGGTATTATTTTAAGCCAAAAAAATTATATTACTATATTTTTATTATAATAACGTCGCAATATAGTTCATGAAATTATTTAATAATAGAGTGCACTTATGATGTCTTTCGACGATTCACGAATTGTAATTTTGTTATTACAATATCATACATTAAAATAAGATTTGACTGATTTTAATTGATTTTTTTCTACTTCATAGATAGACCTTCCCTCTTTTACTTTCTATCGAGAGTCTAGTAGAAAATTAGATATAATAAACAAAAAAAAAAAACAAATTGTTTATTTAGAACACAAGATTTAAAAAAGGAATGAACATTGCCGACATTCAAATTTAAAAATCGATTTATCATTTCAATATATATACACAAATTTAAATCGATTCTAATGAAACTGAACACGATTCGATGACATCACAAGCTTACCCATCCACTAATCTAGCAACACTATGTATACAATGAACACATTGTAATAAAACACTTTCACATGACATTTCTAGTCCTAATCATTTAAGTATTACTTTAATTACATTAATAGCTTTGACTTGTCCCATTCTTAAGAACAAATAATTTTTTTTTATAACCATTTCTTTAAAATAACTTTTTTATTTAAGTTAAAAAGCAGTTTCATTGAGGGAATGTCAAAAGATTCAATTTAAGTGGAGAGGATTGGGATTCTATACAGTATTTAACTTTACCATCAAAATACCTAAACTATGAAACACTATCGAGAAATAAGCTCCTGGCTATCTTAGAAACTAAATCACACAAGGCGGTCGCATGCATCTCTTAATAGGAATACCCGACAAACACGCGTCGTGTGCTCTAGTTAAAGAATTAACATACAATTTTGTATGTATTAGACATCCCTAATTTAAATTATTTATAATTTTCAAGTTTTAATTAATCACGCTTCCAACTAATTTATTAATTTACAATATTTTTTAAATCCCGCTTTTGTATCGTCATGCACAGAGTATTATAATACGAATTAAGAAGAATAAATTTGTTACTATACAAAAAGTTCTGATTGTTTATTCATATTTACTTTAAAGATGTTTAACATAAGACATTTGTTTTTGAAATCAACTTTTAAAATGACGGAATATCATCTTGAAATTTTCTCATCAAATTGTACCATATCAGAACTATTTCTTTAGTAACCTAAATATAATTAAATTAATTATAATTAAATTAAATAAAAAAAATATTTTAAAATATTACATGCTAACTTAATTTTTAAGAACAATGTGAAATAAACGTTTCTTTTAATAACATTATAGATACTGTATTGTTTCAAAATAAACCAGATGCTTTGAGCTTGACTATTTCAATGGAAGTTGCACTTCTACTATATGTATTTAAT
The DNA here is from genome assembly GCA_038994665.1 of Podotricha telesiphe. Lineage (NCBI taxonomy): Eukaryota > Metazoa > Arthropoda > Insecta > Lepidoptera > Nymphalidae > Podotricha > Podotricha telesiphe. Next base: position 143,593 of record JAOYRR010000334.1, read on the forward strand.
TACTTGGACACCATTCTAAAATAGTTTTTTAAGGCTTTGCAGGTTATCAAAAGTTTAACTATAATAATTAAGTGGACACAGCAAAATATTATATTTTTACTATTATTACCAAAAATAAAAGAAAATTGCAGTAGGTGGCGCTATATTTAATATTGCTTTTATTGTCTGTTCCATATCTATATTGTTATTGATACAACACAGTATAAATATAAGGCTGTAGATAGTTGCATTGACGTGTTCAATCTGTAGTCGTTGGCTATCAGAGCTTATCAAACTCATTCATGTTGAGGTCGGTGTTAGGCGCGGGGCTGCAGGGCGGGGGGCGGCGCGAGGGGCATCGCCTCTGCGCAGGGGCCGCGGGGGACCCCCGCCGGGGGGCCGGGGCTCGGGGCCGGGGGGCTTGGGGTCGCGGCCGGGGCGTTGGCAGGTAGCGACGCGAGTGATGCTGAAGCTGAGACCGAGGGGGCCGGCGTCGGCGCGTCCACGTCATTCTGCAACGATCCAACTGCTGAGCCGCCCGCTATAACACCGGGACGAGGCGCGGGTGCGGAGGGGGCGGGGGAGGAGGGCGGGGTCGGACAAGGGGACCGTACGTGAGGAGGGGTGGCGGGGGGTTGGGTGAGAGGGGCGGGGGGGCACCGTTACTCACTCGCTAATCTGCCGCCTTATCACCGTCACTGTCTAGATTTTAAATATTGTGATGTCTAATGTAATGACTTATGTTCTAATTAAAGATTAGATTCCAAAAATGATGGTCCTATATGACTTTTACTAAAGTAACGAAATTGTTGAAGGGTCTTCTTTCCTAATTAGCTAAGACAGTCAACGGTTTAAAACGGCATACATAAACTACGTTTGTGCTGATACAAATACGGTAAAACTATAAAAACAAAATTGGACTGAAACATAAATATATTTGTAAAATTCCCAAAATAAAACAATAATCGCTTATACAAAGTTTGTGTTAAAGCGTATAGGGATTTGGGGAATGAAATTTATAAAGCTAGTGCTTATGAATTGAGGTGATCATAAATATGAAATACAAGCGGTGTACTAAGACTACAGTTGTAGTTAGAAATCAAAAATGTAACAATAAAACTAAAAATCAAGTGTATTATCAGCACTAATCGCGAGTTTAATGGTGCGTGAAGTTTTAAAAACGCATGCATGCAACATACAAAATTGTATGACGAAGAAAAAGTAAAATAATTTAAAAAATGATACTGTAACTGTAATAAAAATTACCGATTGTATATGATTTCAAGCATAAAACCTTCGAGCGATGAAGCATAAAATATCTTACTCGATAAATGACTTTTACGATGTTAAGTCATATCAAAAATAGAATAATAGAGAATGATTTGAATGATGCATTCAAATTCAACATTCAGTCAACTCAATTCGTATCATGAATTGAAAAACAGAAAAACATAAATAAATAATACACAATTATCAACAATGGCGAGAAAAGCAATAGGAAATACATATGCTAAGCATGATAATACACAATATATAGTTCACATAATAATAAATATAGAAATAAACACATACATGTACATTATAATATCTAAAATCCTTAATATTATATCATTAACCTATATTGATGTAATGTCCTTACGCTACAAGTATCAAAATACTCACAACACATTATAACGTTTAAACAAAACTTGTTACCTGTTACAATGATGATGTAGATAATAAAACTGTTAGGTCATATACATTTCCTAGCTCCCGAAACGTAGCCGACTAAAAACAACACATTCAATATTACATAACTATATACGGGATACAGCAATACCACTGTTAAATACTATATGTGACGAGTTCTATTATGAATATGTATTCGTTCATTTTTTTTTTAAACAATATTGCTACGATTCCAATGATCTACGTTCAATAAATAATACTTCATGAAATAGTAGTTTAATTTTACATTCTATTATATTCTATAGTGATACTAGGATTACTTTGTAAATTTTAAATTTAGAACACAGTGAAGTACCAAGGTGTCACTCGTTAGCCAATCATGCACTTCTATTTATTCGGATATCCGTAATCAATATGCAAATATTATAATAATTTACACTTGAGCTATGTATAAAAACATTCATATTCCGCTTCGTTCTAGCACTAAACATCGGGTCACTAGCGTCGTATTCTATGTTTGAAACGTTTGAAGTCTATATAGTCTATGCCCTAGTGGTGTTAGCTGTACAGATAAAAAATACTAAATAGGTCGCTCGTGTCGTTGCGATACCGGCGGCTCCGATCTACGCACTTACTGTGAGCGACGTGTTTACAACCCAAGTACGCTCTCCGGAGCGCATTTGTGACTTTGCCCTGATTGCCACAGAAAAATATCTTAATGTCCATGCTATAATTCCATTCTATATAACAAGATATACAATATTTTAATTCCTAGTAAAATTGAATATTGAGAAACGAGCACAATCAAAAATATTGAAATTAAATGTATCTTTATTAATTATTAAAACGTGTCTGATTCTAGGAATGCGTTTTAAAATTTGATCTCCATTCACGTATAGAACAAAATAGACAAAAAATAATCATGCGTTAACGTAAAATGTCTCACCACACTAACTCCTGTTTTGGCCTGTAATTATAACATTTACTTTAACCTATTTATTGTACACGTGGCCTACTATTGTGTCAGCGACCCTAGTCCAATATAACTTTGATAATTTTATATATTACATGACATATATAATAAATAAGAAAATGTTATTTAATTTGAATACTACAAAAATATATGAAGAAGATAGATATACAGAAAATATTCAAAATTTTCAATATTCACACATTATTTTTTATTAAACAAATTATATGCATTGTTTTAACATTTTTAAAGTGTTATTCACACACTTAGGAAATTGAAAAACATTTTTAGAAACTAAAATCTCTACAGAGATGTTAACAACAAAAATAAGTTCTAATAAGCGTATAGGAATTTCGACGTAGCCGATGTAGAACGCATGGCTTGGACGATTTCCAGGAGACCGCTGGTTGGAATACAATACAATGCCTTCAAATTTTTATACGTTTTCTGAAAATGTTTTTAAATTATAGGTATATTTATTTTACAAATTAATAATTGTACTTAATTTTTATGTGAAAATTGAAAATACATATACATATATATATATATAAAGTATATACCCGAAACCATAAAATATAGAACAAATACACATATGAGGAGCGAACCAAAATATGGGATAATGACGCTCCGTACTGTTCGTTGTACTGAATACCTCACGATGTTACAAAAAAAACGACACGAAATCCAAATAGTTTTACATAATCTAAAGATAATATCTATTTCACTTTGAGCATTAATCCGCTGTTATATTCTTAATTACTAGAGTACTAAAATATTTTACATATTTACAGCTTCAGTTTCACGCTTTGTCCAGCATAGCAGGGGATAGTCAGAGATATATTTTTAACATTTGAAAGTGGTATTCACACACTTAGGAAATTGAAAAACATTTTAAGAAGACGTATAAAAATTTGAACGCACCGGGATTCGAACCCGCGCCTCGTGACCGCTGATGAACGCATGCATGGCTTAGCAGTCAGTATATATTAAATTATGCAAAGAGAAAGTCGACCTCCAAAATGTCGACATGTCAACTTCATCCACGTATGTCTTCATTTTATATTTAACTATAGTCTAATTGAGCAAAAAAATTATAGTCATACCTAAGAGGTAAGTTTTAAAAAAGTTTATATAGACTTATGGGCTACACTGGAATAACTGACGCAAGCAAAAGCACAAAGGAATAAATAGATTTAGTACTAAATTGAATTGAAAATAATTTAAGGTATATACAAAACATCTCTTTAAGGACCTCTTAAACTTTTATGTATTGCACTTTTAATAGCTTAACACATAAAGAGCTCCAAGATTCTACAGACATGGTTGTATTTCCTACTTTTTATCCATTTAATAAAATATACCCAATTGACAGTTCTTCTCGGCAGAACTGTTATTTAAACCAGTAGTACTTTTAGGGTAATCTGACCATTTTTCTACTTGGCACAAGTCAATTTAAATGAGAACATTTGAAAATTGTTTAGAATAAGGAACAATGTTTAACAAACAGCGACATCGTGAAGCACAATAACAGTACGAAGACGCGCGTGAGGGTGTCGCGGGGAGTGCTAGTGCCGGGGGTGTGCGCGGGGGGCGCGGGGGGCGCAGGGGGCGCGGGGGGCGCGCGCGTTACCTTGAGCGGCACGGGCGGCGCCTCCGTACGCGGTAGCCGATGTCGCACAGCGAGCGCAGCAACTCGACGCCTGCGGACAGCCGGTCGATATCGTGAGTCGATGGGTACAAGTGAACGGAGGAGGGAGGGACGACGGAGGGAGGGACGACGCGGTGCACCTCACCGGGCGTGTGGCGCGGTCGGCGGCGTAGCGCGCCTCCCAGGCGTCGAACAGCCGGTTGTAGTAGCGCGGGCCGGCCAGGTACTGCAGGTAGCGGTGCGAGTGCGCGGCCGGGAACACGCGCTCCACGTGCCCCTCCGGCCCTCCAGCGCCGCGCGCCCGCCAGCTCGTCCTCCGCCTGCAGCAGGTGGCGCACGTCGTCCGGCGTCAGCGTGGACAGGATGTCGCGCAGGTACTGTGGGAATCCATTTTACAGCTTACTTTCATATGAAATTATTTCATATTATCCGGATATTGCGATTTTTGACATAAATTATTACTATTACATTTTTTGAGAAATGCAATTTAGTTTCGACAAGTAATTAATACATTTATTTGTGTTCAATATTACTTTTATTTTTGCCCTTATTTTTTTAAGAACATATTATTACAGATGTAACATTAAGACTAGAAGCGCCCACATCCCGAATTATCCAAAACTTTTATATCAGATTCGGATAAAGTTACAGATAATTCATTTATATCGGACATTCGATAGTTTTGGAAATAGAAATTTTGCTCTACATTAAATAGTCCCATGATATTGCTATAAAATAAAAATATATATTTCACCTACAAATAAGCATTTGAATAAAAAAAATATACAAATGGTTGCGTACAAACTATAAAAAAAAACTACTTACCATATCTCTATCTTCCATGTTAGTGTAAATAATATGCTTGTCTCGTTCTTCTTTTGACAGATATACTGTGTATAATCTACTATCATAAGGCAAGCCCGCCTGAAAACATTTGCAAAGAAAGCATGAAAGATCATTATATTATAAAACGTATAATAAAAAATGTCGGGGAACTTATGTAAATTAAATATGGCGCGTTTACAAGGTTTATTATGTATAAGAAGTGCAGAGAGACAAGATTATTTTATAATAACAGAGGAATATAATAAATAATACATTAAATTAACATAATAAATATTAAACACAATAAAGTGCATGGGAAAATTTAAATACACTGTGATATAAATTGACACACGCGTTGCCGTAGCCCTAGTATTACTTATTATATTATCAATATGCGTTTTTAACAACTTATAAAAGAGATAAATAAAGCACACATGGAAAGTACACTGTAGCTGGCTAGATCTATAATAAGCACCTAACATGATTTGAAAAAGGTGTCTTACGCTGTTTCTACCTCTTTCGCACCTTCCTGTTGTCTCACTCTTATTTTTGTAATAAAATTTATTTTACAATATTTATTTAATTAATTATTTAAATATATATAATAAAAATAAATATAAAAATTGTTTTTGCTACAGGTTCACGCTTTTTCCCGCTTAGCAGGGTTAGTCAGAGAGAACCTAGTATCAAGACATTCCGTCTTCCACTTTCCGCCCGAATTCAAAACATTGCGTGTAGTGATGGAACTCAACGGCGCTGTTTTGTCTTGTACCAGAGTGAAGAAATGAAAATAATTTAAATATAATCATTCCTCCGAGTGGAGATCGAACCCACAATTTATAGCGTTTGCAATCAAACGCCGTCCCATATGGGTGTGCCACAATGGGTTCTATTACAATTCCTAATCTTACCAATGAACACATATTACTCAGAAATATTCCCCCTATATCAAAAATACTATATAAGAAAATACGAGTAGCGAAAAGAGTGTCTAATGGAATAAATACCAATTTGCTAGGTTTCTCTTTGCAGAGCGTTTCCAGGTTAGTTTTGGCGGGCACTTGGAACTGCGCGATGTTGAGCACCGTGGACACCAGCGGACCCTTCACGTGGATGTCGAGCGGCGAGGCGCTGTGCAGGCTCGGCGAGATGTTCACCTGGACATTTTTATTTCAAGTTAAATTGAATCTTAAGATTTAGATATCAATTATTAAATATCGTAGCAAAATCGTGACGCAATGGGTCGTGGGTTCGATGGCCACTTGGATGAATAACCATAATTCAATTATTTTGCTCTTATTCGCTTTGGTGAACAAGACAAAAAACGTCACTTATAACGCTGTCTCTAATTCGGCTGAAATCGGAGAACGGAGTGTCTTGACCATATATTTTGCCTACTATGTGAAAAAAAAAGAGCAAAGCAAAAATGTTAAATATGTTATATATATTATCAAATTAACTTTGCATTATTTAATTTTAATATGTATTTTAAAAAATTATTACATAATATATATATTATTAATAAACATCCAATGTGTAAATAATTTGAAGACATTGAACGTATACAGGTTTTATGAAACATTTTTGAATTTCACCAGTTCTGTAATTATTTCTACCTTTTTTTTTCGTTTCAAAGAAGTTATATTCAGTTGTTTCTTTTAATTAAAAACTCAAAAACAAACAAGTAATTATCATTTAATTCTGCTCCTATTGTTATAATATTTTACAGTTTACAGCTTAAATATAAACACAATTTTCGCGAAATTAGATTTTTTAAAATTTTATAAAACCAGTTTATATAAAATATAATTTAGACATTTTTTATAAATTTTCTAAAAAATAATTTTCACATGTTAAGTGCGAGAATAACACAATTAAAAATGTTAACATACATTATTTGCATGTAATTAAGACGGAATAATCTCGACATACCTCCAACAACCACGGCTTCAAATCCTCATCCAAAAGGACATCAATGCCAAACAACTCGTAACAATTGTACCGCGAAGTGATATTAGCTTTAGTCAATGAGCTGATGCTCGCTTCACCAGATATTATAGTCTTGATCACGAGGTCTTTTATGTTCTCCCACAGCTTGTCTATATCTACTTTTTGTTCAGTCTTTAAATATTGAAATAGTGTTTGTAAAGTCCTGTAAAGATAAATTTGAACCAACTGAAAACAATTATGTCAGAATTTCTCTATAATCTAATAAAAGGTCTCGTACTGTTACCGAATACTCGGAACTATCATCACTTTATTTCTATCGCGTATTTCGAAAGCGGCAATTAAAAAATTTGTATTAGTTTGGATCTTTTCAAATTTAGAGAGAATATTAGAGAGGAGCTCGGACAGTGGATGAGCTTTAATGCGCAATTTAAAGGAATCTAAGCTGACACTTGGGTCGCAACTCCCAGGACTGCTTCAAGGTCCTCTCCATTTATAATATTAAATAAATTACTATATACCTCTCACTTAAATTATTAATTTAGAATACGATATTAATTATAACGGTACCAAATTCAAAAACAATATAAAAAAAATTAAAAAGCTAAACAATGTCGGTTAGTAATAAAAGAAAAAAAACTTTTTAATGTTAAATATGTATAATTTTTTGCACCTTCACCCTTTTTGCGTATAGCAATGTAGTGAGTGGCGGAACTCCACGTCGCGCTTTGTCTTAGATACCAGAGCGAAGATCCAACTCACAACCATCGCGTTTACAGTCAGACGCTGGCACACTGCGCCACGATGGTCTCATTTTTAATTTATATTTAAAATCTAATTACCATTTATGGCCCTCGCAAGCAGCAAAATCCTCATTAGGCGTGTAGTTCTTGGACAGTCTATTGATGGAGTAATTAGTTAAATGCATGTATCTATCGTTTAGTGACGACAATTCATCGTTGTATTTCACTGAAAAAGAATAAAAAATACTTCAATGACAAAATCGTCAAACGTCGACGATAGAACAATACGTTCAAATTCAATCATTTCATGATATCGTCAATTCTACGATATGAACTCGACATACATACATGCCACTGTAAGTTAATTTATAATGGATTTACCTTTTGTAGTTCTACTGTTATTTGTTGGTTTTAAAAAAAGTAAGATTTTCTAATATAATAATTTGTTCTTAAAGAAACAGTTACTCCCTAGTTCTTTGTCATATGATAAAGACGTAAAACCGAATACCTTAATATTCTGGCAGTATAAATGTTAAATTTTGAGAAAAGAAATGTTAAATTATTATTCAATTTAAACAATTTTTTTTATAGAAATATTTTTTTTAGAACAAATTTTAAACGCAGCTGAATTTGAACCTGCGCCTCTTGGAAACCGTCCAAGTTCTCTGACCGCTAAACCATGCGTTCTACATCCGGCTACATCAAAATTCTTGTAAGCTTATTACAACTTATTTTTGGTGTTAGCATCTCTGTAGAGAGATTTTTACAAATTTCTGCTACCCAATGACTATAATACGAACAATCTTTGACGAGAGAGAATGCTATTTGTAAAAATCTCCAAATATCATTCAATTTGTTAATGAATATCTTTCGTTTAATAAAACGAAACAATATTAAAATCAAAACAATTGAAGCATATAATAACTTTATGTTAATATATATTACTGTCAACACTAACGCCGCAGACATAACGCAGGATTGAGTTCCGGACTCGAGCTAAAAGTGGAGAACGGACACTGGGTGCTCTTTGCTATAACAGGGTTCTTATTCGGAAAAAAGCTGAAAAGCTGAAAAATAAGTATAAATTAAATCACCATTAGGATATCAACTCACCAGAAGCAAACCTCGCTAAGCCATCCTTATACAAATATATCCTCAGCGGGTGTATGGACGTGACGAGGACGTACAATCTGAGATCGAACTTGCTACCATTAATCAGGTACGGCTTGGACACGTAACGCTGGACTACTACGGGCTTTTTCTTAGGAATTTGCGTCCAACGAGACACTACTTTAATTCCCGTACCGCGAGCCGATGCAGGCTGAAATGTAGATTTTTTTTGTTAAAAATAGAATCTAAAATAAAAAAAAGTTGTATTCTAGATGAGTGAATAAAATATTATAATATGATCAAAATAAAATAGTGAACTAAATTGACGTAAAATAATAATATTACCTAAGATTTACATTAAATATAATATTTAATCGACATAAAAAAAATACATTAAGATCAACATAAAGTACATGGACATTCCGTTACGACATATTTTGAAAATATCTGACTAAACGCATTAAGCCTAGGCTCAAATCGTACCCATATGACTAATTTAATAGGAGCAATACATTATAATACATCTACAAGTTAATATAATATAAAAGAGCAAGTTAAGAAAAAACTAAATATTTTCTACTTTAGCAAATTGAATATAAACAAAAAAAAATGCATACCGGCTTAATAATCCACTTTTCGTTATTGGCCGCGTATTTGTCCCAGTCGTGTTTCAATATCTTAAGGTCGTGGGGCAAAACGTACGTCTTGGGCATGATACCGAACTCACTCACACCATACTTCGATGCCAATTTCTGTAAGTTCCTCCACAGCCTATCTTTTCTACCTATTTGGAAAGTACCGGGAAAATGGTTCATTTTCTGCCCATCCTTGATTGCTCTGAACATTATTGACTTCATATGTTTTCCCCATATACCTATCCAATCGACTGTTTCTGAAATTATTAATTTAAAAATGTGTATAAATTATTATTATTGTTATCCGACATTTTGGTCTTCCTTTTGAAAATGTCATATATTTTATATGCTAAAGCTTTCTAGCTTTTATACTATCCAAATCGAAATTTAAAGTACAGGTCATCTGATCATGATCATAACGATCGGTTGTCGAATCTATTCCCACATATAGGAATTGGTAAACTATTGTAACTTTTGTATTTTGGTATACGTCGGTTAACATGTACTGTTTATTTAATTTCAATCATTTTATCAATAAAAAAGTTAAAATAATTTAAATTATGAATTTAGGTAAAGTTCGTGATAATTCACGTACACGGGCGGGTGAACGAGAATCTTAAAAATATACAAAAAAAAACAATTTACCTTCTTGTGGACATTCAGCAGTATCACACTCGCTCTTGACCAATTTAAATCCTGAATTCGTCAACGTTTTCTTAACAACTATAGGTGTAATGGTAGTAACTTTCCATTTGAGATGTTTCTGTATTGCCATTGGAATTTTTAAGGGCGCGGTGTCATCGTGCCCTATGAACTTGAGATAAGGCGGCACTCTAGGGAAGAGGGACGGTCTGAGACAGCGTTTTTCGATAGATTCTGGCAAATTTAAAGGTGATTCTGGAAAATTTATTTATTATTTTTAATAAACTATTATAAATGTAAAAAATGTAGTTATTACACGTAACACATAATATGTAATTAAGCAGTATCTAGGTTAGGTATTACTGAATTGTAAAAATATAATGTAAATGATATGCAAGTATTAACTTTTATTTTAAGCATCTATATAGAATAACTAATACTACTTAGTTGTATTGAAAATAAAATTTAAGTTATGTTCCATATTATTATTGTTTTTACGTAATCTACATCTCGAAATAATTGTAATTGTCTACTTAAAAATGTACACGTAATGTAAAACGTTAAAAAAATCTACATAATAAATGTCAATATGAAGTGGAATTTGTGCTCCCAACCATTACGTATACCCCTCTATGGCGCAACAAGTAACATTATTATGCGACACTAAGTAAAAGATTTAAAATACTTAATAAAAAAATTACACACTTAGTTAAATACACAATAATATGAGAAAAGCTTTCATATAAAAAAATTTTATATGTTATGAAAAACGTTGTTCGTAACCTTTGCGTGACGGTAACGTTTTGAAGGGATTAGTTGTGTGTAAAGATGTCAAGAATTGTTGATTCTTGTTGATTTTCTCTGGAAAATGCAGTTTTATCATGAATAGACGTATAAAACTATTTACATTTTTTTTTCAACTTAACCCTTTTTTCTTACGTAGCAGGATACGCAGAGAGAACCTAGTGTATATCACACTAGGTTATGCAGGTTTCAACCCGTAACTAGACATTCGTGTATTCATTCATTTCGCTTTGCCTTGTTACGGAGCTTGTACCAGAGCGGTGAAATGAAAAGATTTTTAACCACAAGCCCACAATCATCACGTGTACAGTGAGACGCTGTCCTACTTACATTAATGTGCTCCATATCAATTAATAAAGTTTGCATTCATAATTTGATAAAAGAAATCATCGAGATTGCAATGAATACCGGCGCATGTTGGGCTATGTGGTAACGAGGTCGACAGTGAAGCTAAAGAGGCAATTTATCCGGGGCTGAGACATATTTTTCCAGATTATGCAGAAGTTATTACTAGATATAAATTTGTCAAGATATAAAGAAGTCTCAAAAGTTAAAAGTATATAGTTCAATACTATACAGACAGAACCTCTTCGTATACCTTGATTTAGTAATTGTAAAAAGCGTAGGGATATAATTGTATGTTTTAAAATGTAATAATTTTAAATATTTCATGAAAAAGTCACCTACACCGAATTGCAGTACAAGATGCCGTATAAGATGTACAACATATGCGAAACTTTTTGGATGATAGATTTATTTTAAATCTTAAAAATGTTGGTGGATTTCAAAGCATTCTTGCTAAGCTTGTTACAATAAATGCTACATTCCTTTTTAGGGAGGTGATCAAGCTACGTACATAGAATATAAGCTATTATTGATACGATGGGTCCTGGCATAATCTCCAGAGATTAAAGAGATATTTTCTTTTCTAATATTTGAAAAAATAACATCACATAGGTTGTGCAGACGAGAAGTTCTTTTAAGAATTAACTATATAAGTTCATCAAACAACGTATACAGAATATAACAGAATTGTATTTGTTATAAACAAAATACACAAATAAAACGAGAAAAATCTATTTAAAATTTATGCAAAGACGATCTTATTGATTCAAACAAACTCACTGCACTTTACACATAGTGTATTTTAAAATAAAATAAAAAACAAAGGTAATGACATTTTTTTTAATTAAGTAAATATATAATAAAGCTCTTTTAAAGCTTTATTGCCAAAGATATAAAAAGAAAGTGTCAGCCTGTATTCGCGATTGGTTGTGGGTTCGATTCCCACTAGGTGTAATGATCATAATATAATCATTTTCGCATCTCCGCTCTGGTGAACACGACAAAGCCCGGCGTTGGGTTCCGCCACTTAACACACAACATCTCGAATTCTGACTATCTTACTGTAAGCTGTACAGATGGGAGAGAAAATAATAATAATTTCAAATAATGAACCAATCGCGAGGGTATACAAAAACGAAATAGACAAGAGTGTATACACTTTTAAAAAAACTATATTATTTAAAACTACTCTATTTACAATATATTAAAATTTTTAGTACATTTCTGAGCTTCATTATTTCGAGATCATCTTGTCTTCACATAATATAATGACTTGATAAAAATGCTACAAATAAAATTATCTAAAATAGTTTGGCAATGCTGAGACCAATTCACCGATTTAATATGAATATCTAGAATGAAGTTTATTATTTTGTATTAGGTGTGGAAAGCGAACGAGATTTCCACGCGATAAATTAAACTTAATTTATATTAGTGTCAGTACTGACCTTGTCTACTCAAAAACTCTTGCATTTATAATTTTCTTAACTAATAAGTGACTGTTATATAATTTATGGATGTATGCATCGTTCTAATTGAATTTAAGTTTATTTTCATTCATATAATTAAATAATTTTATATTACACATAAAATTACACGTGTTTATTTAATCATAGTACAAGTATTAGACTGAATAATATATAATAAATATTATATACTAGAATTATATTAATTCGTATCGTTCGTATCGTTCGATAATATTTTGAAACTGCTTTTTTCAAAATGAAGAAGTATAAAAAGCCCTTTTCTTTCTTAAGATAATTCGGTATAAATTCGAAATTAATGATTAAATAACAGTTCGGACTTTTATCATTGAGGTTGGTATATATCCTAACATTTGTCGTGGTTTGGACTTTTTAGTAACATATTAATAGGTACCCCCTTGTATTACTGAATTTGGTGGTAAGTTATTGACGTTCAAAAAATGAAGCATGTTCTTATTTTGAATTAAATGATTTCATTTATAATTGACGTTGTTTAATAATTCATAGCTCATACGTTTATTCGCAATTTCAGAATACCGATCACATAAAAAGAACTTAAAAGATATTCTCTTAACAATTCTAACCGTAAACTCACCTTTCGACGGCATTGGTTTAGTAGAGACCACAGTCCCGTTTAATTTCGTCGCTAACTTGATTACGGAGCTTTGTTCTAGATCATTCTTAGGTATAATTATAGGGGGCGGTTTGTCTACTTTTTCTATTTCTATTGAATCTGTGTCCATTTGCCATGTATCCACAGTGGGGTCAGGTGATGGCGACCGGCTGTTAGAACTGAAGAATAAAAATAGCTACGTAAATATATTTTATATGAATGCCAAATACAAATTATAATCGTTTTTATAAAAATAATAATAGCGACGATTTTATCGGAAGATGTTTTGGTAACTTTGTATGTTTAATATTTTTTTATAGATAGATATCATAATAAACTACATATTATATACATTAAAATATAATAACAAAAAGGAAAAAGTTAAAATAAGCAACCAAAATGCGACAAAAAAGAAAATGCTCAATAGCAAAAACTAAACTACTCACTACCCAAAAAATTATATTACTGTTATTATTCCTGAAAAAACCTTTATTCAATGCTTTATAAAAAATTACAAGACTTACTCATCAGCCTCTCCAATAACGTCGTTAGTGCTTATCTTCATTTTGGTGCTTTTTAATTTCGTCTTAGCTTTCTTTTTCGTTTTGACAGCTTTTTTTGCAACGGGTATCGCTGTCACTGAGCTTACAGGCAAGGCGGGACTCACCGCGGGCCGAGTCGGAGTATGCGTGTCTTGACGAGGCTACAACACGTAAAGTGTTCAGTTAAAAATAAGCCACTTATAACTACTGGACCGAATGGCGAAGTTAACATTGAAAACACTGACTAATGACGTTTGAATTCCATGGGAGCAATGTTTATATTTAAAGTAGGCATAGGTGATTCCCATTCTTGTTTGAAGACAGCGTTGTTACGTTCTGTCACAAAATTTTATATCTTTCATAGAAATTTACAACTAGAGTTAAAAATTATTAAGAGTTAGTGATAAATATACACCTTTTTAATACACCTTTTGTTAAATAAATATATTAATATGATCATTGATTGTCGATATTATTACGCATATTTTAATTTGATTAATTAGGCATAAGTCAATTTCTTTAAGTTCATAAAGTGTTTATTATATACATTCAATAATACTACTATTTGTAAGTATGTATTCAAAACATGTACTATCAAATACTTGGAGTATTTGGCATAACAAGTATGCGTATAACATACGGAATAATCGCCAATACCAAAGATCATATTAACATATTTAAATGTAGTTAAATGGAAAGTGTGATGGAAATATTTTTTGATATTACGAAAAGTGATCAGTTGAATTTAAAAACTTCAGTTCATTCTATGATGCAAGTTCATGTTTTTGAATTTTAAATGAACAAGATTAAAGAATTCAATTTGCGGTTGAAACGGAAAAATTTGGACATACATACTTTAAAATAGTTTTATTTCATATAATATACCAAATACATATTAAAATACATGTTTTATTAAACAACACATATCACAAAAAAAAAATTTCATTTAATATACAGTAAACACCGTTGATACGCTCTTGTTTAATACGATTTCTCGCATAATACACAACTTTGAGTACGTTTACATACAAGTTGTTCATGCTTAACACGATTCGTCATACCGTTTAATACGCTATCTATGCTGTAACGACAGCGGCCAATGACTAGCTCACCTACAAATTTTGAGAGCATTTGAACCTAGTTACTCATTGGAGATTAATAAGCGAAATTGACACCGTATTGGAATTAATATTTATTTTGTTTCAAATATGTTACCTTAATGAAATGAAACAAAAACAAAATCACGTCAATCGAACGTGTAATTAACTCACAAAATAGGAGCCTGGGTTGTTAAAAAAGAGCAACTTTTATTTTGTAAATGAAAGAATGGCGTTGTTAACAATTATCGTACCGAAAGCGCTATGAAAAATTTCTATTTTATTTGAAGTCATCAAAATATTCAAGCCCATATAAATTATAATCACATAACATTTTAAAATATAACTACTTAAAAAATAAATGAGATAAAACGTAATACTAACACATTTTTTATAATATTTATATTTTTACTAATATATGCCAATTCTGTGACAGTTTTATGCTTGTATAATTTAATGTTTTCGCGAAATAACTATATATTTTTCATATCCCGCTTAATAAGCTTTCACGCTTCACGCTACGAAATCGAAATGAATTTATCGTAAGGGTTTTACTCTACATAAGTTAAACAAAACGTATCAATCAGTAGGAAATTAAATATAATTGCAAATTATCTTAGGAACTTATTGAAATTCTTAAAGCATTAATTTTAATGACAAATCCTAGCTGTGAATATTCGTGCGCATTACAAATGAAAATAGAAACATTAATCCCCAGCGCACGAAGACTATGTTCTAGAATGTATTATATATACTGTTTTATGGACTATGTTTTGAAGAATGTGTATTAGAATTTTAATTTTTATTAAATACACACTTATTACAACATTATTACTTATTTAAGAGTCAATCCTTTAATAGCCATTATAGTAATTGCATACCTCACTTATAATAGGCTAACTGAATATATGTAATAATAAACAATACGAAAAACAGTAAGTACAGTCTAGATTGATTCTAAAAAAATATTTTTAGAAAACGTATAAATATTTTAAACGTAGCTGGACTCGTACCCGCGCCTCCTGGAAGCCGACTCTGACCGCTAAGTTATACGTACAAAGAACGCGCATGCGCGGGTTTGAGTTTCATTTCATGATTATTATACGCTTTCTAAAAATGATTCTCACGTCCTAAGTGTGTAAATAACACTTTAAAATGATAACAGATTAATTCTAAATTTATTATCACTTTGCATCTATTTATAAAAATATGCTTCAGTGGATTCCTAAATAATAGCTTTATTATATATATTGGCGTATATTTATTTAATCAGTGTGAGTGAATTTATATATATTTTTAATGTTATTATTGAATGTAAGCAATTAATCTTAAAGTTGTAAAAGTTCAATTGCGTCATCGTTTCGAAAGGCTTTTAAAAATATCAGATATTAAATTTGTAAAAATTATGTATTGTTATCAATGACATATGAACGATAATTTGTTGGAATATTTTCCCGAATTTTGAGTATGAAGTTCGAATAACAAAACAGTTTTTTTTTTAGAGACAAAATTATAATAATCGACCTACCTTCGGTCAGAGCGCTTGAACGATTTTCAAGAGGCGCGGGTTCAAATCCCGCTGCGTTCAAATTTTTTATACGTTTTCTAAATATGTCTTTTTCGACCTAACTTTAGTAGTCTGATAAGTACACCCGAAATTAGTCTGCACCGTTAATTATTTATTTATCAAAGATTAGTGAAATAGTTTTCCATAATTATAGCCTGATATTTGTATCAATAAAAAAAAACAATTTCACGCTTTCTCCCGTACAGCAGGTTAGTCAGAGAGAACCTAGCGACAAGACTCCGGTATTCAGTTTCTGGAAATCGAGAACATTGCGTGTTGAGTGGCGGAACTCAACGACGCGCTTTGTCATCAAGTACCAGAGCGGAGAAATGAAAGTATTGGGAAACGAACCCACAGCCAAGAGCGTTTGCAATCAAACGCTGTCCCACTGCGCCACGATGGCCTCTAAAATTAAAACAAATGAAATCTTGAAATCTCACAATTTATGAACTATCAGAAAAAGAATGTACTTATTATCATATACGTATCATCATACACAATGCAAACTGTGTAAATGATTGACGCGTGTCAATCAACAAAACGGAAACAATCGACGATAGATTTAATACGCGGTAATGGTAATAGCATGCAAATTACAAGAACTAAACCAGCTTTCAGTTCATACAACAGTTAATTTTGGTGTTTAACATGTTGGACATGCATATTGCATGAATATGATTGAATTGACGCTTATGAAAATAATTATAAAAACATTAGACACTCGAACGATTATACTTGTTTAATATTAATAGTAATTCAATATTAGTAAGTTGCGTTTTTATCAGCGTCGTATATATAATAATATCTGAAAATATTCTTAATTATAATTTGAAATTAGATTAAAATCAATAAAGATAAGACAATAGACAAAATAAAAAAAAAACAATTACACAGAAAACACATTTTCATCCTACCTGCCACGTGGGAAACGACAAACAGGTTAACAATAAAGTGACACCGGCTCTCGACAAAAATAAACATAGAGAAATACGAATTTAGCAGATTACCAGTACAGTAGCGCAGTTCCGAATTATAAATTTTGGCAACCATCACTGGAACGTTAAAATTTACACTTTTCAAATTATTTCCAAGGTGTGCGGATTGTCAACGATGTTTTTTTTTTTTTTATACAGTTACCAATAAACATGACAAGGACTCGGCTTACGAAGGAAACTGGGGGGATGGATTCGTAAATCACCGAAGGCACACAAGAGAAAATTATAAAGTTATAATGCACTCGTTCGATTAAGCATCGCAATGATATGGTGGAGAAGGTATTAATGCAACGTATTGACATTTCGTACAATTGGCATAACGCCCGCTCTAGTGAAACTCTGCCGCAATAAAAAAATCTAGAAGCCCGAGGCTGGTTCACGTGCTGAACTGCTAAATAATATGTGTCAGTAGGCTCCATCATAGATTTGTGATAAATAAGTTTATTTAAAGATTCATGATATACGCCCGAATGATTTATGTCGTGAATGATGACGAGCTTTAACGTCACTGTTGAACTGAGTTCATTAGTCAATGGTCAGGAATTCGAACGCAGGCAAGTAGCGCATTCTATTGTTACTCTTAAGCGTTTATTCTGCTTTAGCCTTGGCAATTCTTTCTTATTAAAAAATATAAACAATTTTCCTAAAATCTACAATTTATTTTTTGCTTGCTACTAAGAAAAATAATATAAACAATCATGGTATTGTATGTCACCGAAGTATATGTAGTATAAAGAGACATATTTAGAAAACCCTAGCCTCTTGAAAACCGTTCAAGAACTGACTGACTGACTTAAACGGTTTTCAAGAGGCGCGGGTTCAAATTCCGCTGCGTTCAAATTTTTATACGTTTTCTAAATATGTCTTTTTCAATTTCCTTAGTGTGGGAATAACACTTTCAAAAAAATGTTAACAAAATATATATGTAGTACGCTCAAATAAATAGCACGAAGTATCTACTACTATCCTAATAATAAAACCAGAAGTGAACAAGCTGGAACTAGTATCAATATTCGGTGAAGCTCAAATATATATATATGTTACGCAATGTGAAATGCTGTCAATTAATTTCTGCCGTGTATAAATTATAACGACCAATTAGAGAAATACTGTTGATTTTATCTTTTTTTTCTGCCCAATTACATAAAATTCTGTGCTAATTATGTTATATATTAATATGCGTAATAAGATTGATAATACCTGTGATCAATTTAAAAACAAATTATAAAAAATAACGCGACTGAACAAAATTATACTTACAGTGTGACATAACTTCGATATAATCTTCTTCAGTGATGGCATAATGATAATGAATCTGTAAACTTAACAATATACGAAGCACTAATTTTAGCTCTTAAATACATAAACAAAATATTCATGGCCTCTTGCACAATAATGTACAGAAGTCGGTTCTCGCTATAAAAACACTTGTCGTCACAACACTCCGCGCGGACATCGAAACGAAAATATATCTTTCGAAAAAAAAATACTCCACAACTTCCGCAACCCGATAGATGCGGCTACACGCTTGTGTAAACAATTTACATTGTGCGAAATTATGACAAGCCGGTCGCACGCGTGCGATTCACTGGCGATAGCTTTGGCTCTAAATCGCAAATACGAATACTCTAAATGTAAACTAAAAGGAATACTCTCCACTATGCCTTGTAAAATACAAGAACTTTTGTAACTCGCGAGTACATTGTGCATGTCGCATTAATGGCAGTTGAAACCTACGCTTTCAACCTCGCTTATCGTGCAGGGGCGCACCGCCCCCTTCTATGCGGGTAGGTGGCAACTAAAAAGATGCCTTTTACCCTTTCTTGCGGCAATTCATGCGTTAGTGTAATAGTCCTAAATTATATTTTTTAACAAAGCCCCAGACTATCAGCCTTATTTACAATAAGATAAGGGCGAATTCAAACACCGCTAGCAATTCAGTGTAAGCACCGTACTGGGATGTGCCAGGTGTTAAACGAATCGTGAAATCGCCTTAAAATACAACTTATAAAATTCAGTTTTCAATGACAAATAACTTTTCACTTTGATGTAAATTAAGTTGAAAAATTTAAAATAGATGAGGTGCTTATTGATACTGAACTGAACACGCAAAGCCGAGGTCGGGTTTTATAATTAGCTCAATCGATGTTCACTCTACAATCTACACTTATACTATAGTGTAGTATAATAGCTATACTTCATACACTCTAATAAAATATTAGAGGATACTTAGGCGTCTATTTAAGAAAAATAATAGATATAAGATATGAGAGTTAACAAAAGAGGCTAAATATATAATGAGCACAAATTATACCGATTATTACAAACAAATATAATTTGACCGATAACTTATACAAAGAAATTAAATTCAATTTTAACTATCCAGATATACTTTATAGTCTAAGAAAATTATTATTTTTGAGACAAAGTTATACATATATATTACATGAAGGATATTGGTTTTTAAAAAACATTAAAAATTTCAACGAAAAACGTATAACAAAAAATAAGTATACACGTGCAATTACATATACAAATAAATAAACAGACTTACATTCAAAAAAATCTACATAATCTCTTAGGCTTGATAAATATAATTTAGAAGTATCTAAAAATAAACAATGTTATCTAAGCCTGCATTTATTATGAATAGTAATATAATTTTTTTTTACATATAAATAATGCCCTCGAGTTTGCTTGTACAAATAACATAACTACATAATTTGAATATACTAAAATGACAAACAACACAAACGTATTTTTATATTAGATGATTAGTTACCTTCGTGATCTTATATTTCAAAACGGCGTATACAATTGATCTAACATATTAAAAATCAAAGGAATATCAATTTAAGTACATATTTAACTGTATAAAAAATATTGTAGCTTTATTTATAATCTTTAGTGATAAAATAAAACAATACCAACTTTACTGGTTTCAATCGAGCTTTAAGCTGTATAAAATATGCATGCAAAATAGACGACCACTTTCGACCACGAAAAAGGTCGAAACTAATTTAAGCTTTACAGTTTATAGTACAGTTTTCAGTTATATAAGTTTTAATGCTAAAAAAGTATGAAGTAATGTGCGTAACGAATTGTAGACTCGTACCACTCCCCTCTTAGAATGAGAATTTAGTGTCAAGACATTTAGTCCTCCAGTTTCCGCCCAATATCAACACATTTGCAGATTGGCGGAACACAGAATGGTCAGAAGCGAGCTATTCGCGTTATCTATAACTGAAGCCCGAATACTTGTACGTGAGGTTAAAAAAAATTATATATCATCAAGATTTTTAAAATGAGAAACACGACTTGGGAATGATATGTTCGGTCCAGTCTATTTCAAAGGTATCATTGTCACTATTAAATTATTGTAAATTGACTTCAAAAAAAGAGAGCGACGAGTTTCTTGCGGCGGTTTCTTCACAGGTCTGAGGCATTAACGCTTCACTTTGTCATACCAGAGTGGAGAAATAAAAGTAATTTAAATATGTTATATTTCCTCAAATGGGGATCGAACCCAATATAGCGATTACAGTCACAGAGCAATTAGGCCATGATGGTTTATATTTAAAATAAAATTGCGTAAATCGTAGCAACACGTCCCAACTGTTCTACTACAGCGACAGTACAATTAGAATGAGTAATTTAATAATCACTGCAGACATCATAACCATAAGATAAAAAGATAACTAACAATATTTGTTTATCGTAAATATAAAAAGATTATTTAAAATCTTCTTAAATTAATGCCACCAATGTTAATTTATTTCCGTGTATTTGGTAATGTAATAGTAATCGTAATGGTGGTTAGGTAACGGTAAATTAAAAATTATTTAAATTTTGACAAGGCAAATTTAAATTTTATTTTATTACTATAAAATTTATGGGTCATATATTCCCAGAAAACATTGAAGTTAGTCAATAAAAAATAGTTATTTAGTTCAGGTGTATAGTTATGGCGTCTCGAGCGTGCCAGTTGAGCACAAATTACTTCGCCAATGTTAAGTTGTACGGTGAAAACATGCGCATTTTGATTGTACCCATGGTCGTATCAGGCCAGGAACCTGCTGCTGGAAGGCCATTCCACAGTTGAGTGGAAGAAAGTTCTTACAAAACCGCACAGTAATACAGAGTATCCGTATCCAGATGGTGAAGATGGCGAGCAGACGTATCTACGTAACGCCAAAGTCAAGCCTTTCCCATATTATACCCAATAATCTGTCCAAAAAATCCCTAACGATTCGAACGGCACTTGTTGTATGCTATCAAACAGTTCAAGCTGATATTAAGGATCACCAGCTCAGATATGAGAAAAGTGCCCCATATAAGGTCGAACTTGAGGCCCTACAACAATCGGTTTTTGTGCTTGGGTACTGGCTTGGTCTACAGCGTCCACCGTGCTAACGTCTGCATAGCAATAAATGCTAGGATCCTCTAACACGTCTTTCATATGCAGTATAAGAAACAGTAATTCGGCGGACACCAGCGTTCTTGGGCATGTATTTTAATTTTTATTTATGTACGCTTTTTCGGCTTCCGCTAGCGGGGTAGGCAGACAGAACTTAGAGCCGAGACACTCCGTTCTCTACTTTCCGCCCGAATTTGAGATGGTTGGAACATTGGTTGAGAAAAGAAATGAATATAATCGAATTATCACTATTCCTCCGAATCGGAATCTAGACCACAATTAATAATACGATTACAGTGTCGCACTGCGCCACGATGGCCTGTAAGAAAGCTCGCGCAAACTTTCATAAATTCTCTGGAAGCCCATAAGATGGAAGTAAACTAAAAGATCAGCGGACTAACTTAAGATTTCACTTTTATAGAGTAAGGTTTGTTTTGTTAGAATAGTAAAAATCAGCACTTCATACATTATTATTATTATTATTATTTGTGTGACAAATAAATTAATTTGAATAAACAAATTTAAGAGTTTAAGATCCCTATATTCATATTACAGTTATAAATTATAACAAACAAAAGATCAATGTATTTACTACAAGATTCCCATAGCTTTGGCTGAACATTCCAACATTGAACTTGACAAAATGAAGTAATAAATATTTTAGTATAAAATAGACATAACATAATTCCTGTACCAAACATATTGTTTCTAATTTCCGCTAATGTGTGATCTAATAAATAATTTGTAATCAAGATAAGCTTGTACATAAAATCATCTGAGTTTTTACCACATAGCAGGGTAGGCAGAGAGAACCTAGTATCTTGTTACTATACTTATACTATTACTAAACTATACTATACTTGAGTGTCTTGACACTCAAATTTTCTGCAGAAAATTGTCACATTATTCTGACACATAAATAGACACATGGTTGTAAATAGAGAGATGGTATATCAAAAGGTTATACCGATATTTTACATACATTTTGGGCTGTTTTATTGTAAAAAATGTTAATAATAGTCCAATGTGAATTTCCCTTAAAGCTACAATAAGCTTGCACAAATAAATACATTTGTACCTATTTAATGTCTGCTAAATATAAATAAAAATTTTAGAATAATAGATATAATTTCTAGGTTAAGTATGCAATATAATGCACAACAAAAGTGAAATTCAGCACAAGTGAAGTGAAGTCCGTCATAGCTATATCTCAAACTAGCATTATCCTTTTTCATGGTATTTAGAAAGTTGATAAACATGTATTATTATATTTCAAAATATTAAATGAATACACATACATATATATATATTATTTTAAAATAATATAGATATTAGAAAATTGAAGAATTATATGCCAAATAAAACTCACCACTACATCTGTCTCATTATTGATAGCAGTAGTACGTAAGACATGCATTTTGTATACATCATCTTTTGGTGCTATAATAACTTGGTCTTGGCAGGTGCATCTTATGTTTTTTGAATAATTTGAAGGACTTTTTGCAGGAGAGCTTCCAAGAGCGCCTATTCCTGTGCCGTATGAATATCCTGAACCTGAATTATCCTTTGCACGCTTCATATTACTTGACAGGTAAGATAAGTGACTGAAATAATATAACATATTTCAATCTGTACTGTTATATAAGTTAAATAAATATTTTATAATAATAGAAATTAAAAACTGTCTAACACTTTATAATTATACCTTATTTCATATGAAATATTATTTTTATACATTTATGTTTCATACATTTTACATTTAAAAATTTTGACTAGTATTTGCATAATATATAAATTGTAACCAACTAGAGTTAATTTCATTTAAGTCACATTGTAGTACAATTAACATATAACAGTTTAAAAAACAACCAATATACATATTTATAACAATTAAACTAACCTTTCATAGCCTGGTATAGGTGAGCTTATATGGAAATTACAATAGAAGTTGTCTGATTCACTAGATGCTCTTTGTCTTCTTCTGCCATCACATAACTTTGGTTCTTGATATGATCTGGCTTTAGATTTTTTTAATATACTCTGAAGTTGAGATTTTGGTAATGGATTGTTTAGTATGGATTTCAAAGGCTGTTTAGCCATTGTAACCTCCAGCATATCTCGATCAACTTTCTCAAGCAGCTCTTCAACTTTTGGTAACCTGCTGTCCTCTAGCTTAGTATTTGACATTGTGTTCACTAATAAAGGTCTGGTGGGGCTTGATATATGAAATTTTGTTCTTCCTGGCTGATAACTAAAAAGGAAATACATTGGATTTAGTTTCAGATTGTTTTGTTTTAAATCATATTTTATGTAGGTTATGTTCTGTTTATTACTAAAACTAACCCGTGATGCAGGTTACTCTCGTGAGCCATTATGTAGTCACCGTTTTGTGATGTAGGTAAAGAGCACTCGTGATGAAACCTATCAAAGCGAAGGTCGTGTCCGTTATTTATGGTAAAGTAACTCTTATTCGGTAGAGCGCGGTGATGGCGAGTATTGCTATCGGCTGAGCGGTGGATGTCACGCGTCACATCCTCGTACGGAGACCTATCCACACCTTCACTGCGACAGCGCCGTCTGAGGACTCTAGCAGCTCCACGTCCCGACCACTCAAAAACCGACCCTAACGGATCACACGCATCAAACCCGGCCTCGTAGCTTGGGCACGTTCGCATGCCATCCATGTCCGCGTCTAGTCGCGACGCATCATCAAAAGTCCACATGGATCGTGCCACACCAGAAATTTCACTATTACACTGCTAATTTAACACTTAAAATCTACGGAACCGTGGACGTCCAGCTAAGGCGTCGTGAAGGCCAGACGGCGACAGCTGACAGATCACCATTTAACAACTACAAAACAACGTGCCAGTTCTCCCGCCAAAATTGAAAAGAATAATATATTCTTTTTACAAACAAATACAATTTACTTTTTAAAAACATATCCCATGAATACTCTGACATTCAAATTCACTTAACACCGTTAATTTACTATACATGATACTAGTAATGGCGTTCAATGTAAATATTTTTTACAGTTCTTCGTAAACAACGACGGAAACTTAAACACTGTATACTGCGTATTTTATATAATCCAAATTTGCTTATCTTTTTTATCGATAAACGAATACTAAAATATATTAAATTGATATAATAAATGAAATTGATTATCAATTATAAAATGTTCACAACGGCTACATGGCTGTATTATAAAGGCATTGATCTATTTTTTCGTAGCTCTATCTCATAAGGTATTATGAAGTGCATGACAGGGAGATCCGAATAAGTCACTTTCTTGCCACTTTAGCGACTTTACATTTCATTTGTTTAGCCTAAAATTGTACTCTTTTTTCATTCATTCAACGATTGGTACTGTAGTGTTGCTAGAACTTATAAAACGTACCTTAATACTATTAGTATAACTTATATCATAAAGTACATGAACTTTAGGATATTAAAATAATCGAGAACTATTTTCTATGGAATACTTTTAGGTAAAAATTGGCTGTTCTTTTTTACTATAATAATTTAAAATTATTTTTTCGTTCCCCTGATAGTCTTGGTAACGACAGTTCGTAAATGAAATTCTTATTCATGCTATAAAAATATTGTCGTCGGTTCGGACACATTTGCAAACTGAAGAAAATCGTACGGCGAGAAACAGCTATTAAAAGAGTTTTATTTTATAAAAGGAAAACAAATTGTCACTATTTCGTGATGCCAAAAACATACTAAGCGCCATTCAGATTATTAATGTAATAAATAGTTTTTTTTTAATTTTCGAAGTAGAGGTTAATGTTGTTGACGCTATTTACTGTTGACAGCGACACCGGTGGTATTCTCTTCATGTGCAAGGAAAGCATTAGGGGTGTCCACTTAAGAAATATATCGATGTGTTCTTTTTAAAATACCGGTGCGACATCGATGTTTTCTAATAGATCGTATGAATATGAAATCATTGATTATTTTGAACGGTGTAAAAATGTTTTTCAATTTTATGTTCGAATAACAGCTTAAAAATTTTAAAACATTGATTACTCTGTCTATATCGAACACTGCCTTTTCTTTTTTATCAGAAATTTAAATATTTCAGCTTCCGTCTATTTTGGCTTTTTATAAACAAAAATTTTGCATTTAATTTTTTTTCTTCACACAATTTCGGTCATAATTACTAAGTAAATGAGTCTAGAGAGAAGAGACGAAACAGATGGGTGTTTTTTTTCGTTTTGAAAAATATTGAATTTTGACAATGCTTTAGTAATGTTTCAAAAAATAATACTTCCCACACTACACGAGTTTGACATACACGTTGCTAAGACAACGCCTGTTTTACACGTTAACAGTTCTACTAGTCAAATTTATCAAGCCCAGACCCACATTTATACACATAAATCTCACATGTGACCAACACAAATATCTTGTGCGTCCACACACTTTTCGTGGCTATGAAAACTTAAATAAATTGATAATTTGGAGTGCAGTGTTAGGGTAGACTCAATAAATAACTTTTCATACCTTCTATTCTGATAAAGGCATAAATAAAACACATTTTACGAGAATCAGTATTCTTTTTACACAGTAATAAACTACCTCAACCTCGCAACTGACACTTATATACTTAAAATATTATACGAATCTGACTTCTTATCTAGATTATTCTTTATATCAATAAAAATTTCTATCTGTGAGAATATTATAATTATATTTACGCTTTATAAAATGAATGCTACTCACTAATAAACTTGGAATTTTCTCTTAAACCTATATCAATATTACACAAAAGTAATAAATTCACGTCCTGGCACTGTACGAATTTCATCGTCGATTTACAAATGAACCCTAAATTATAAACTATACAATTCATAAAAACAATGAATGATGAAAGTCGCTTGGCGTGGTTATGTACAATTTAAAATGTCTCATATCCATAATGTAATGAAATTATGTGACATTATTTCTGATATAATTACATTCATAAATATAAAATCCAAATATAATAAATCAAACAATCTACATTCAATATACCTGTACATACAACAGCTCCTCACAGAATACTTAAATCTAATTCATTGCATAAAAAAGATTTCTATCAGTTTATTTTCAATATTTTAACTGTCTGTTCACAGTCAGATATACAAAGTAGAAAAAATATACATTGTAACATTTTTACAAGCATAAGGAAACCATTTGTTGGTATCAACGCTGCATTGAATGTCACCTTCTAAACAAAGCTGCATAAGACTGTTCTGGTATCCTGCAGCAATCTGATTTAGTTTCATCAAAGCCACCAAATGATTGGGAAACAAAATCTGTAAAGAAAACAATATTTATTATTTCAATTACTTCCTTTAATTTATGGATTAATATTTAACAGTACAATTCTAATAATAGTAATAGTGAACTCAAAGTTATTTTTATATTTTTTGTTAAAGTTAAATATTATGTATTATAATTATTTATTTACGATAATAAATATCTATATAACATAAACAGCTAATTACATATTTTCAAAAAAAATAGGACACATTTTTTAAAGAAAACGTAATTCTACACGTATTTGATACCTTCAAATACATGCATGACTAATCTTGAGACAATATGTAGTAAAATTCGATTTTCCAGAAAATTTAGCTTAATGTTTTCTATAAAAATTAGGTCAGTTCTTTAATGACGCTTAGAATAATTGTTGATGTTTATAATAATAATAATAATAATTGTTGATGTTGATGAAATGTTCAGGTATTAAGGTTTATAATTATTAGTATGGGTTTATAAAGCTGGTGTAATAAAGCTTATGTAATAATCAAAAGCACCTTAGCTAGTAAGCAACGCGATGTTGATCTCCTTGACCATCTTGACGCGGTGCAGCATCTTGGCGAGCGCGGCGCGGCTGAGCGGCTGCGTGGAGTACCACACGGGCGAGTCGGGCACGCACGACCTCTCCGGCTGCAGGTAGAACACGTCGTTGCGCGTGCGCACAGACTCCGGGCTGGACGGCAGGAAGGAATTCAAAGACAATCAAATTAGTATTTATTTTAGTTTTTCTATTATAAGTCATCAATTGAATAAAAATATTCAATTCATATGGAAATACATTTGTATATCTTGGATAACATACCTAATGTTGTGTAATTTAATGTTGATTTATAAAAATATAATACATTCACTAATACACTTATACAATACTACAATCTTTTATGTTTACCAATAATTAAATAAAAAAAATATATTAAAAATATACACAAAGGTTGACAAATTTCAACTCACCACTTAGAAATATAAGTAAAATTCATATAATTTAACTGGACACCTAAGGGGATTCTCTTCATTCTCTTGTTGCTCATATACTTTCTTTTTTCTTGAATTTGCTTCTACAAAAATAATACACAAATAAAAATAATACTCATATTGTATAAAATATATATATACACACAGATTTCTTTATAATAATAAATTGAGATATAATATAATATTATATATGTATAGCTTACCTAAAGCTGACTGTGGAGGGTAAAACCTTAACAGAACATTCCTAGAACCAGGTATTTTAGTTTGCCCAGGCTGATTAGGGTTCCTTTTCCAATGTTTCATTATATGTGAAAATGATAGCTGCATATGCTCTTCTACTGTCTACAAAAACATATTATAAATATAAAATAAAAATATGTTGCACAATTCTTTGGGGTAAAATATACTTTAATAGTTTCTGTTTTTTGCTAGTTATGCACAGAATAGCAATAAATAAAGACATGCACATGGACATAGATTACATGACACAATATTCTAAACTCAAGAAAATTGAGTTTAAAACATTCGTGTTCAGATTTTAAAAATATTATTAAACAAATTCAATGGAATTTAGCTCATTCAGTCTTATATTATTATGCCTTTTATTGAACTACCAATAATTTTTTTAAACAAAATTTGAATAAGAAAATGTAATTTTATACTTACTACTAAATTAAAGTGTTTTGTGTTAAAAAACATAAGCGTAGATAATAAAACGTGTGGTGAATGCGCCCCAAGCTGTTTACTTTCCCATAAATGTTCTTCTTCTACTCTTGTTACTATGTATTCTGCAACCAATAGTATGACAACATTTATTTAATATAAATAATAACAACTATTCAGAGAGAGAGGCCCTTGTAGCACAGTGGCGACAGTATCTGTCTGTAAAAGCGATGGTTGTGTGTTTGAATTAAATATATTTTTTTAATTTTCACCACTCAACACGCACACAAGGTTATGAATTCGGTCGGAAAGTGGACAATGAATGTCTTGACACTAGGTAAGCGGTTCTCTGTGTGCATTTGCGGAAAAAAGCTTGAAGCTTCTTTTTTATATGTATAATAATGTACAAAATTTTATTTTGTTTTGTAATTAATTGATAATAACTTGTTATTGTAATATTTATTAAGAATTAACAGGTTAACAATTTTCTATCAATATGTGGGTGTTTGCAACAATTAACTTTATTTTTCTATACCATTAGGTATGAATTTAGGAAAGCTGCTGAATTGTAGATTATTATACTTACGTGAGTCATTATATAAAACCGAAAACTTTCTCGCAACTTCGTCCAAACAGTCTGTAAATTTCTCGTAATAAGGGTCTGTGAATATATTGTCTATCCTACCATTTTCAAACAAATATTGTTGTATACCTGCAAGCAAAATGTGAAAATATAAATTATATATATATGAAAATATATACGATGAACGAGGAGTAAGAAGTTTCATATTATATTAAAAAAAAAATAGAAACCAAATTGTGTAATTTCAATTATAAATTATTAGAAATAAATATAGAATTTATGAACAATTATGCATATAAAATATAAAGTCATTTAAATTCACACCCCGAAGTTTTTTTGTTATACTTGCCAATTTGAATACAAAATTAGTGTACCATCCACATCTGTTTTATTCCACGAACAAGCATATTGTCGTTCGAGTCGGAATTTTGTAGTTATATTAACATTTACTTAAAAATATGTTTTTGCATATGTTATTCACACTAAGGGAATAAAAATATTTAGAAACATACAAACATTTTAATGTTTCGGGACTAGAACCTATGGCCTTTTGTCAACCGTCTAAGTGCTCTAGCCAATTAAACCATACATTCTTATTAAACTAAGCGGAAATTCTTATACACTTGTTACAGAATACTTTTGTTGTTAGCATTTATTTAGCATAGCATACCTAAAACCAAATAATAAATAGTATCCGGAGCGTATTCGCTGCCGTTGGGCTTGCGGACCTCCTTCACGAACAAACACAAGGAATAATTTAACTCGTCCGCCGTTAATTGTAATATTTCCGATTTGAAAGGTTTCCGTCGTATTGAGCTCTTCTCGATTTCAGCGTTTTTCGTCATCACCCATTGCTTCCATGCGTTAACTCCAAACGTATACTAAAATAAAATAAATTAATTTTCATCTTAGTAAAATATAACTATTAACTTTAAATTCAAATAGGGTCAATATTAATATTGTCCAACTTTATGCTTTGTTAATACAAACTGACTAAGCTTGAAACAGACAAGCTGTATAAAAATTCAAATATAAACACTCAATTCTATAAGAGACTCAAACTTTCTTAGTTTTAATTTTGTTTATTTTAAAGAGATATGTAAAATCAATTTACAATAAATCTCTGCACATTAAAGTAAGTGGTAGTGTGTGTACCTTAAGACACATGTTGGCATCGGGTTTCTCCTGGCAACGCGCGGCGGGTCGGGCGCGGGTGCGGGCGCGGGGTCGCGGCGGCGCTTGGGGCGCGCGCGCACGGGCGGCGGCGCGGGCGCCCGTTTGCGCGCCACCGCCGCGCCCGCGCCCGCACTGCTCGCGCGCAGAGCGGCCACTGCCCGCTGCTGCTCCAGGACCATCATGTGCTGGTGCATGCTCTCGCCTTCTAGGCCTGGAACAAGCCGTTCGTGTTCAATATGGAATTAAGATCCTTTCTTTTTTCCCACATTCCGGGGTGGACAGGTAGAACTTACATATTGCGTTTTGAGTGACAGAACTCAACATCGTGCTCTTTTTATTACAGCGAAAAAAGAATATCATTCAAATATAGTATTCCTGAATGAGCAATTACAAACAGTCTGTTACCGTAAATCACATAAACGCTACATATTAAGCTTGGTGCAGACAAATGTTAGCCAATATCGTACATAAAAATGCCACAATTTGTCTATAGGTCGAGAAAATAAAAGTATTATACAATAAAAAAACACTTGCTTGAACAAAATTGTAAATACCATTAATATGCTCACGAAATTCCTGAAGCTTAGTCAGTATCTGGTCTACGACAGTAACAATTTTATGATAATCAATTAATTTTCATTCAACTGGAGGGCAGTCGCATTTGTAACATAAACAGTGATAAAGAGTTAAATAAGGTAATTACTGTAAGAAATAAACTAAAAGAAACATGCTTAAAATTATATTCTCATTTTCCTTGTCATCTAAGACCATCAGATTGATGCTATAAAATATCGTATTGTCATAGGATCCAGACACATGTGTAAATTTTGTAGCTAAGTGGACAGCAAGCGCTATACCTATCAAAATATAGACGATTTATTAATCCTATTGAAATAGTTGAATTTTATTATTTCTATTGCCACTCACCCGGCATGCCTGGATGTGAACTAGGAGTAATTGTATTAGCTGTCATGGCCGACTCCAAGTCTACCGGCTGGTCTTCGTACTCGGTTGCCATTTTTAACGCCATTTGGAGCATATCCTCACCAAAAGCGTTATTACCGTCCATTCCGCCAACAGGACTGAAACCTTCTTCTACAAACAAAAGATAACGTTATGTAAATATGTTGCACTTTATCATTTGAAACTAAAATGATTTAAATATTTTTCTGTTAACCAAAACTAAAATTCAATTTCGATTATTATACGATAGAATGCAAATTGTGTCGAATAAAGAAAACAATGTTTTTTAAATATAAGCATTAGTTAACAGTTATATTCTAATAGAAAAATCTAGGTACCATTGTCATCTTCAGTATCAGAATCGCTCTGATCTTTCTTCTTATCACCAGCTACCATCTCCGCCATCATGAGGAGCTCAGCTTCAAATGGATCCGTTGGCATTTTATCGTGTATTTTGTTGATTTCTTTCATTATTCCCTTTGCAGAATTTCTTGTAGTAGGTATGAATACTGGGGTCGGTATGGGGATGGGGATGGGCACCGGCACGGGGAAGGGCAGTGACCACATCGCACAGGGGACGGGGACATAAATAGGGACAGGGACGGGAATAAGTACTCGCCTTTCAAGACTAGGATCTGTTTGGCACTCTTTCGTACACGGGTGAGGACGGCACGAGACACCTTTGGACACCATCATGGGTTTCGACATGGTGGCTTTGTTCGCTATTTCGTGTGGCGGCAGCGTTTTGACTATGACGTGATTATAAACTTTGGGGGGCGGCGGAGGGGGAGGCGTGAGGGGCTTGGGGGGTGGCGGGGGTGTCTTGGGGAGCTGCGGGAGCTCGGGCTCGGCCTGCGCCTGCTGGTGGCGCTTGGACTTGGCGCGCGTGGCGTGCAGCGGCGGCGGAGGCGCCAGCGACTGCACGTTGGAGATGACCGGCATTCCCGATGAGGAGCGCTGTTGACCTTTTGCTGTTGTAAGCAATGAAAAACTATTTTTCACTGTTAAAGATTAGGAATAAACAAAATTAGGTCAAGAAATATTTTATGTTATTTTTTCCTACTCAATTAGAAGATTTTTGTAAATTATGCATTGCAAAAAATACATTATAATATGTCCATGACGCTAATTATTTAAAATGGTTTTCATTAGCAACTTATATAGTCATTATAATTTAATAAATTTTCTCAATACATCTAATAAAATATACCGCTGTTTTTGTGTGTTGGGCCAGAATATGTTCTTCTAGGAGCACCCGTGGGTACAGCCTTTGGTTGGTCAGTCGTTTCACCTGACTGTATCATCGGTAATGCTTGCTTGGAGTACTGACCCTGTAAATATATAAAATTATAATTTTTGCAAATTGCTAATTATACGAGAGAATCTATATATTTTAAAATATAAATATTATTTTGAGTGGAAATCGAACTTTAATTACTAACTCAAAACTCTAATTTAGAGAAAATTGACTTCAAAGTTTTTTGTGTTATTAAATGTTAAACGATTTAGCGAATCCATATAAATCTTCAACTTATACCAACCTGAAAGGTCATAACGCACTGGTACGTGCAGAAGTTGCGCACGGTGGCGTCCGACATGGTGAGGTGGTACTGCGCCAGCTCCGTCATCTTGCACATGTCACACTTTGTCCTGTAATTACCATTCTGTTACTACATGAATCTTTGAACACCTTTTAATGAAACCTACGCGGACATAGTACCAATTTTTTCTTTTAGATTTACGCTTTTGCCGCGTAGCAGACTAGACAGAGAGAACCTAATGTCAAGACGGACGGGGAACGGAGTCCCCACATTCTGTCCGAAATCGTTACACTGCGTGCACTTTGTTTTGGTACCAGAGCTAAGAAATCAAAATATTTTACTTAAAATCATTCGCCCCGAGTATCAAATATGGTAAAAGTATTTAAAGCCTATATGGAGAAGAAGTTAGTATGTTTAATAATGAATACGTATTACATTAAATCAACAAAATTAATAAGTATTTTTGTATTATGTCACACAAATCAAATTTTATTAATACATTATCAAATTAATCTTTATATTTAATACGGAAAGATAATGATAAATTAGTGTTTTTCTAGCTGTCTAACTATTAACATTACTGATATATGAGCATTTACCCAAAAAAAAAGGAAAAAAGTAATTGAAACATTAAAATATTATTTATACTTATAATTCTTAAATTTATTTTTAAAACATAGGGTCTAATATTTGATAAATAAATGAAACTCACCGTCGAGACGATACTGCGTTCACCGAGACTTGATAGAGATTCAAACAGTTGAGAGAGCACATCATTATAGATTGTCCGTTAGACTGAGTCCGTTTTATCATATCAAAATTATATTTTTTCACTTTACACCAATTACAAGGAACTATGTGTCTAGAATTACTTATGTATATATTCATACAGGACTTAGAACAGAAACAGTTAGGCACTGAACCATCGTAGATTGTAAAAAACAAGCTTATTTTTCTCTCGAAATATCTTTTACACCAGCGACATTGGTCTGAAAAGAGTAAATAAAAAATTGAGGAAAAACAAAACTAAAAAATATTGAAACTTAAACTCAAAGAACTATGTAAGTTGAAGAGAATTTAAATATCTTTTGGGATTGAAAAAAAAATTTAGAAAACGTATAAAAATTTAAACGCAGCGGGATTCGAACCCGCGCCTCTTCGAAACCGTTCAATCACTCTGACCGCTAAGCCGGCTAATCCGGCTACGCCGAAAATATGTCGTTTTCTTAATATGTTTTTCAATTTCTTAAGTGTGAATAACACCTTAAAAATGTTAGAAATAGATCTTATGGGGTTTATAAATTCTACTCTTGACTTTTTATAAATTCACAAAAATATATAAATTAGTATAAAATTATACACACCTGGAAATATATTATTAACAAATTTGAAAGCAGCAAAACACGGATCTGAACATAGCCTCTGAGACACTTCTTTATTTACTAGCACTTCTATCGTTGTGGCTTTTTCTATGGAGCAGACGGCGCACTTGGCCCACAGCGGCTGCGGCACCGGATTCTTACTCATCTGATCGAATTTCTCCATACAAGTTTGTGAACAAAAATCCTTAAACTGCCCTTTATCACCGACCGGCGCGAGAAATCCCTGATGACCGTCCGATATATCTTTTTGGCAGTAGCAACATATTTTTAAGCCCTTCTTAAACTCTTCCAAGCACGCCGAGTTACAAAACTGTCGAATATCGTAGCCGAATCGCACGCAGTACTTGCCCAGGCTAGTGAGCTGCACCGCGTTATTGCAGTTGGAGCACTTGGCGCCGAAGATATTCTGGTACCTCCGCAAGCAGGCCTCGTTGCAGTAGTCCATGGCCTCCCACGTGAGCATCTTCTCCTCGTCGGTCAGCAGCGAGTGGCACTGCACGCACACGCGCAGGAAGGTGCGCTCGCGCTCCTCGCGGGCTGCCTGCACCATCGCGGGCGTCTTGCTTTGGATCTTATACGCCTCGTCTAAGTACTTGTCGGTGGCGTTGCTGATCACTTTCAGCTTGAGCAGCGGCGGGTTGGTGGGCCGCGCCGGCGGCTTCGGCGGTGGCACCCGAGGCACTCTTTTCTTCTTCAACAGATACCGTCCGTTTTCATTCGCATTTAAATTTCTGAGGCATACCTGTTCGCATATGTGTAAGGAAATTCCGTATCGTACTAAGGTGTATATGCATTCTTTGAATTGTTCACAAACACAACAAGTGGCTTCTTCTGGTGATTTCTCTTCTACAGTTATTCTTTTTCTTTTAATAGTATAGAGGTCCTTTTCGTAAGCCATCATGCTGTGCAGACATTCCAGCGAACAGTAATTTGTATCATCACCATCAAAGTTGTAATAGAAGTAACACATTTTCTTCTCTTCACATTCAGAGCAAGTGAGCATTTTGGGTACAATTTCTTCGACCATATATTTTTTACTTACGACTATGTACTGCCCAGGGCTTTTCTCTTGGAATAATTTAACGCAAGCTAATTCACAAATATAACTAAATCCGTCCTTAGTAGAAAATCTAAAATTGCATGACTTTTCTTTATTACACTGTACACATGTGTTATCAACTGGACTAATTTGTTGAATAGATTCAGATGATGATTTATCTTCAGTCTCAACAGTTTCTTCATGTTCAAACTCTTTATCTGGTTTCAATGTGAAAAACATGTATAGTAATTAATAATGTACCAAAAAAGCCTCTTAAATATAATACAAACATGAGTATACAAAAACAAATATTGCACATTAATACCTCCTCCATTTTCCTGTGACGTATCTTCCGTACTAACGTCTGCGTCCAGCGCGTCGTTAGCATCTTCGGCGTTCAGCTCAGATGATTCCTCTGCAGCCTCTTCACTGGTTTCCGGCACTTCTGTTTCAGTCTCTTCTTTGGGCACTGCTGCTTCTGCTGCTAGTGCTGCTTCTGTTAATTGTAATAAGATCACTATTCATTATTTTTTAATATAAAAATATGTTATATTATTTACTGATTTACACAAATTATATAATTATTTGTTCTGTATGGGAATAGATTCACAACTACCATCTTTTATGGGTCACACCCATTGTCAAAGTCAGCCAACATACTTATAGTAAATCTTGCTCATACATCTTGGACAAAATGTTACATATAAAACTCTTGTGAAAAAATCTTTTATAATAATAATTGCTTTAATCTATTTAAATACTTAAAACAATTGATATTAATTATCAGCCAGGGTAGAAACTTCAAACTCTGAATATATACCTTGTTAATATTTCACATTTCATTTCAAGACATTAAGTGATCTAAACTTATTAGAAACATAAACTGCAAACAATATATGCATATCTTATAAAATCTATGTATGCAGTTACATAAGCCATATAAAAAAAAATACATTTGTGTACATTTTAATGTTTAAACAGTTTATTATTTGCTTGCTTAATACTTATTCGCTATCAGTTTTAGAGGTAATATATTCTTTTTTATTAATAAAACAAACCTTCATCCCTTTTTCGTTTTTCAGCTAAAACCTTTTCAGCTGCAGCCTTATCAGCTTCTGAGATTTCTCTTTCTGTATCAGGCAATAAGCAAACTTCCTCATCTGCACCAGGTTGCTCAACAAGTTCCGATAAGCTAGTATCGTCTTCTATAAAAAGAACGAGACTGTTGAATTTTTATTATGTAATCTATATCTTTTACTACATAAAATATAGAAATATTTATTTTTTTGTTATTATTATTATTATCATTGGGCTGTTCCTTAATGCAAAAATATTAGTAAAAAAAAACACTGGACAAGTTGTATTTCTAAAAGTACCATGGGAAATACATAAGAGAAATTTCATTAAAAATTGCAAGCAGATATTCAGATACACATTATACTTTTGTGATAATCACTTTGATGTAATTTTAAATTAAGTACATATCTAAAATATTTTTATTATTTAAATTAAATAAAATATTAAATATTTTTATTTTATATAATATTTTAATTTGATTATGTGGAAAAGTGTCTTATTTTTGGGGATTTGGTTGACGTTTCAAAGTTATTTAAGCTAGTAGCACTCTGTTTACAATAAAAGTGATTTTTCGTATATAAAAAACTTGAAAAGGTTAATAAAAATTTTAAGTTATATTGTGAACATGAATACATACTGCAATTTTTTTCTTATATATAGAAAAAATACCGTGCTACATAAAATTAAATTACCTGGGGGATGTTCATCATCATCACCTTCATGTACATTAGTGGTGTGATCATCGGCGTTATGATCATCATCGTCGTCATTAATATTTAAAGTGGATAAGTTTGCTTGTCCTGGAGTATCAGTAGAATCTGATCGATCTTTTAGTAAAGCATCAAAAGGATCCAATGCCTGAAAATATAATGTGTTATTTATTTCACTATACAATATATGGACATCACTTTGATACTTTTAAGGAGTTGTGGCAAGTTTTTTGCATACCATTAACAGAATCCTCTCTTAATGATTCATATATTCCCCAAAAAATCTACATGCCAAATTATAACTTTCTGTGACCAACAGTTTCGGCTGTGAATTGTCTCTCTCAGACTACTGCTCATAGATTAACAGAACAGTTTCTTATACTACATGATAGATAGAATTATTTACAATATTTAATATAAAAAATCTTTAATTGATAAAGAACAAAAAAGTCATATTAAAATTTCTTGGTCCTAATTTAATTACTATTTTTGTAATATAATGAAAATGTTTTACATGGAAAAGTGGAATAAACAATATTTTGTCATGACAAGCACTATATTTCATATTAGGTAATGATTTCATAGGAGCTTAATTATGTAATTTAGATATAACTATAATTACTGAATGTCATAAAATATCTGACACTTACTTGTGTATGATCTTCTTGCTG
Organism: Podotricha telesiphe; assembly: GCA_038994665.1. Lineage (NCBI taxonomy): Eukaryota > Metazoa > Arthropoda > Insecta > Lepidoptera > Nymphalidae > Podotricha > Podotricha telesiphe. Next base: position 181,717 of record JAOYRR010000334.1, read on the forward strand.
ATCATCCATGGAACAATTTGGAGCAGTCTCAAACTCTGGTTTTCTGACCTCTGATTTTTCATCTCCTTCATCTTTATTTTCATTATTTTGTTGACTTGACTCTTGGCTTTCGACTGTTACAAGTTTGTCTGCAGTACTAGGTTCAGGTTTTTCTTCAGAATCAGCCTCTGCTTTTACTTCATCAGTAGCTTTGCTAGCTTCTTGAGGACTCTCTTTCTCTTGTTCTTCTTCTTTTAAAGGAACCTCTTCAGATGGCATTGAATTTTCTGCATTAGCAGCTTCATTATTATTTTTTATGTTGTCAGTTAGCACTTCTGGTTGTGTAGAAACATCTGGCTTTTCTTCTGCAAAGTTATAATACATCTTTTAGCAAAAATCAATAAGCAATAGCATTTCCTTATATTTAGTGTTATTGCACACTAGGTTGAAAACTAATATCACATTTCTTACAAGAATTCCTTCTTGTAAAAGGAATATATTTATTACATACAAACATATCTACAGCTCATGCAGCTTGACAAAAAAAAATGTAATAAAATATAATATTAACATATATGAAATCTACTCAAGAATAACAATTAACTATAGAGACATTTTTTGACTACATATAAAAATATGAACTTTTGATTTTCATTGCTTGGTAACCATCAAAGCCTTCTGACCACTAAATTATGTGTTCCATACTGATATTACAAGTTATTTTTGTTATTACAAATTATGTTAGCATCTCTGTAGAAATCTCTTTATGTTCTCTAAAAATATTTGTCAATTCCCTAAGTCCACTTTAAAAAATGTTAAATAAATACTATAGTGATCATACCATTTTCTAAGTTTTTATCTATATTTTCCACATTTTCGGTTGCTAAATCACAAGTGCAATCTTTAACAATATTAGTGTCTTCTTTTTCCACATTTTTACAGGTTTCACTCTTTTCAATATTATCACTATGTTGTTTGTTTATATCATGGTCTAAATGATTTTCTATATCACTATTAACTTCATTATCACTATTTTTATTGCTAACATTTTTATCACTTTCAATATCACCACTTTCAGAAGTTTCCTTTGTAACTTCAGTTGTTGTTTCAGTTTCGGTATTTTGAGCTTCAGGCTTTTCTGGTTCGGTTTCAGTCGTGGGATCTGCTCCGACCTCGCTTTCTATTTCACTAGGCTTTTCTTTTTCGTCCATTTTTATAGGTCAATTGGAACAGAATATAATTATATCAACATCTGAAATACCAATAAAAATTATAATTAGTGATTAAGTAGATAAACAAAACTTAGTACCATTTGTTTGCTATGCGCTAGCCGCACCCGGCAATTTTGGAGGTTAGAAATGCTACAACAATTTCGTATTGCCGCAGAAAAATTTTGCCGGAGCAAAGATTTAGTTTGTTATATCAAATTAAATAATAATTCCTATGATATAATATAAATTAAACAGTTTTGTTTAAAAAACGGCAATAAGAATGCAATTGATGCTCAAGAACAAATTCAAGCCACATATCCCGCGCTTATTGCTTTTTTGTTTTAGTACTTGCTAAAAACTCCCAACTAAGATTAATTTTATTTATTTCAATTTACCTGCAAAGTGTTTTGATTTGGTAGTATTTTTATTTAATATTAACACGGCACTATAACAAATAAGTATTTCTCAAAATAGAAAATATTTTTAAATCTTGTAGGTATACTCGTAAGTACTATGTATCATACTCTAAAACACTATTCAATTTATAATAAAGGAAACAAACACAATAGAACTTACAAAAATGAAATATTTAACAAATCACTTGAAAGCCACAACAAACGACCACCATTTTGGAAACAACCTGTGCTTGCAAATTGCTGCGGATGTGAAGGGTTTTACCAACTGAAGAACTAACATGATAGTTTTATTTATGTCACTCTTAGCATTTTATTTCTCAGTTATCAAATACTCTGAGGTTAGTATTGTGCTCCAGTAGAATGTAAAATTTTTAAGGCTCACAGAGAATAAAAAGCAATCAATGTTATAAGGCAATCAAGTAGACAAGTACAATACTTTATGCTAATGTTGGTATATTCCGACGCTACATTTTAGTGATGTCGCGTCTTTCTCATTTAGAATTAATATCGAGCTTCGTACTAGAAATTGTTTTCAACAAATATGTAAATTGAAATATTTATGGAACTATATATCTTAATCAAATTTCACATATATAAGATATTGATATTTATATACTCTTGGAATATACAAGCTATTTTTAAAACAGTGTGTAATGAAATGATTTTTATGTGTTGTATTAAAAAATAAAATCATAAATCTTACTATCGATATTGTTAAATTTGTTACTATACCTCATTGTATAATATTTAAAGTATATCGGCTCATAAGCTTGAAAGTGTTGTTATTGATTTACATTTTTCCAAAAAAATATGTAAAATGAAAATTTATTTCTTTTATAATGCAGAATATTTTTGAATTAAACTGTTTAGCTCAACAAAAATGTAGTCAATTAGCGATCGCTTTACTAACATCACTAATAGCTACATGGTGTGATAAATAAAAAAATATTTATTTTAAATAACATTATTTTAAGCAGAATAATCGCGTAACATTAAAATAGTTTCGTTTTTAATATGTAAAAGTCACAAAAACTAACGATCTTATAAAAATATTTATGATAAAATTTAATTTTGTACTACACTATAATTAGTAATATCAAACTCTTTTTAAAGTTATAACAATTTATGTCATTTGATTAATTTTAAAAAATAAATACCATTGCTTATGTAATTTGACAATTAGATTTTTGTAGATTTTTAATTGTCAACAGGATTACTTAGATGGGAAAGTAAGTAGTTATAATTAAAATGAAAGTAAAAAAAATATCACATAAGATTAAAGAATATGAAATTGAATTGATTGATTGATTTTTGATTATATGACAAGCAAAACTTATTATAAATTAAATGATACTTGTACATTTTAAACACTTTTGTTTTATAAAAATATAATAACTATTTTAAATTAATTTAATATGTCCAAAATATAATAAAATATTTCAGTGATTTTCAATTTGAATGCATCCTATTGTATTAAAAGCTAGTTTCCAATTACATTAATTTACCCTTGTAAAAGGAGATGTTTTCATTGGGTATTTAACACTTGTTAATCATTGTGATTGGTTAACGTTATGTCAAATGTATTCAATCTTTCGCTTATTGGATATATATAAAATTCTAGTCTTACTCATCAACAAAAAAGTCGCAGCTTATTATGGCGGGTTCGTGTTTTTTCAAGCTCAAATACGAAATGAGTAGTAATGTGCGCCGCTCGGGCGGCGACATTGACAGCGAATTGTCGAGTATTCTCATTCGCCATTTTGTGAATGTTATGGAATGTAACGTTAAGTAATCAAGGCACACACATCCTGGAGGATTTAGAAATTGGCGTAAGAGTTACTTTGTATATTGTCTTACCAGACTTGATATTATTCAAAATCCCTTGTTTTTTTGTGTGAAAGCACTATCTTTGTTGCTATTTATTAGATAAGAGAATTTAAGGTATTTCCATCTCGTTGGAGTATATAATATACAATCTTGTTATGGGTTATCACACTATGTTTATCTTCTTTTCAGATAGTGAGATGTCTGAAAAATCTATGGTAAAGGCAAAACTGTGTTAAAGCGTCATGAAGTTGCTCGACCCATACATATACAGAGGCTGGAAGCCGCCTTAGATATCAGACCATTTGTGAATCAAGTGGAAAAAATATTAAACTCTGATGGAGGCAGTGACAGTGATGATGATTCTCTAGTAAAATCTATGCCCAATGAAATGTCTAAAGGTGACAAAGATATGCATGGAGTTGTGACTACAAAACAAGGTACATTATTGTTATTTCACATATTAATGTCTACATGGATTATTTACTTTTAATAATATAGGTAAATTGTCATTACATATATCATATGCAATGGCTTATATAAACATAATTTGTAAATTAAAATTATTTAATATAGGTATTTGAATAAATAGTTATAGTTTTCTAAACAATTAATTGTTGTTATACTTTAATTGACGTACCTCTAAAACATAAATATACATTGTAGTTATATGTACATAACAAAAGATACTCATATTTATTACTTCAGTATTTTTATTGTATATTTTTATAATTAATCATTTGTAATATTGGAAACAGAAAGACAAAGTGATCGCCTGAGATTATATAATTTGGCATCTGTTGGAGAAGAACGTCAGTGGCTCAGAGATGTATTGCTATCATCAGAAACTGAATCAAGTAGTGAAGATGAAACACCAGCTGCTAAAGATCTTAGAATAAAAAGATTGCTTAGGGAGAGACACTTTCACAATAAATATGCTAAAGAATATTATAAGGATCCAGGAGTGAGTTTTTGTTTTATTACAATATTTGAAATTGTAGTTGAAATTGTTAAATTCCTGATTTAATATTGTGAGTAGTGTAACGTTTTTATATGCATTTCTGATATGGAAGACTTTATTGTAAGATGTAAGTCTTTTACTTGAATACATTGCAGCTTGCTTAATTCATTAATAAAATTTTATTTTCATAATACATATTGACACCTTAATTCACATATAAGTTAACTTCAGTTTTTGAAAAAATATGTTTTGCTTTGTACTTAGATTTTAACTTAGTTTGCTTTGAAAGCACTTTCTCTGATCGGCTTGTAAAAAACTAATACACTTAGTTTTTTCACTATTATGTACATTAATAATTTGAAAACTAGACCTCTATGTTTACGGTGTCTTATGTATGTTTTAAGTGTCTAGTGTAAAGTTAGCTGATACATAAATCAAAGTTCAATACCTCAATAATCATTCCCCGGAGTAGGCAGTTAGTCTCTTAATGTCACAGTCACCACAAAAGCCCCATACCTATATAAATGTATGATATAAATTATATAAATATATAAAGGGTCTATATAAATATATAAATGATATCAAGGGTCCATTTATATATATTCCCTAAACCTATACCAAGAACTTATAATATCTTTCTTTTTAGAATTCTCGGTATATGTATTATGGAGCAGGCTTGCTTTCCACAATAGACCGTTATCCTGAAAGACGAATAAGTCGTCCTCTCCAACCACCATCAAGTCGAGGTAGAAGGGGCCGTCCAGCTGATAGAGGTTCTAGAGGCAATCAAAAAGCTAAAAGAGGCAGAGTTAGAGATAGACCATATAATGAAGGTAGTGATGCAGTAAGTAAATTTTTATATTCAAACTATTTAGTTAATTATATATTTATATATATAATATAATTATATATTTGATATGTTATTTTACACTATAATTAACAAAAATTAAAACTAGAATAATTTTATACACTTTGATGAATTAAAGGATTTATAAAACATTATGATATTATAATAGCAGCTTTTTCTCGCAAAGCAGGGTAGTAAGGTAGAACCTAGTGTCAAAGACATTCCATTATCTATTCCACCTAATTTGAGACATAGCATGTTTAGGTACTAGAGTGGAACAATGAGAATATTTTAAGGAGTAGAAAGAAAGAGAAATGAAATCCCATTCCCCCAAGTGGAAATCATTCTCACAACCCATCATGCTTACAGTTGGACACTGCCTACCTGCATTACAATGTCCTCACAATATAATATTTAGATCAAAATGTTAATTAAATAAATTTTACATGAAAATAGAAATTCAGATTATTAATATGAATTTTTTTGCCAACAGCCCGATGGAGTTGATTGGGAAGAGCAACTAAGGAATCTTAAGGAAGAAAATGACACAGATGAGTTTACCATTGCTGAGAAGCAAGGAGTCAGGTACAATGTTTTTTATTAATACTTAACTGTTGGTTTGGTAGTAAATTATTCTTATTAGATTTTATTTTTGTTAATTTATAATACTAAAAAGTGAAAGACTTTTTATAGATTTTTCTTATTATTATATTAAATTAAATATTAACTTTCTGTTTTTAACAGAGGTCGAAAAAAACTTTCGTCAATCAAAAGTCCAGAAGCATTAACAGCTCGTCGTAGGCGACACTGGCAACTGTTAGTAAAGAAGGAGCTAGGCAAAGTGCAACGAGCAAGGACAGCACAGCACAGGGAGCTCATGCTGCAGAGGAAGAGGCTTGCCACACTGTGCTGTAAGCATTGGCGGCATATGGCAATGCAGGTTTGATTTTTTATTGTTAGGATTTTTTTTTGTTGTATTTGTATAACAAAATACTGTGTTGTCAATAGTTAATATTTGCACATTACATAGGCATCTAAGTATTTATCAAACATCTGAAATGTAAAACTTTACGTGAACGATTTTTCCATAGCAAAGTAAGCAGAGAGTCAAGAAGTTCTTCACTTTTCATTCGAATGTAAAAACTTCTGAATTAAATTTGTATTAAGTACCACTACTCAAAGAAAGTAGTGCATTCCACAATGCACCACTTTCTTACCTTTTATATTTAAAATGTAAAATTAAAATTAGCATTTAATATATAAATAAACACATGAAAATACGTTATTTACTTATATAATAAATATAATACACTTAATTATTATGGCCCTTAATGTATATATATTAGCTTTCATTATAATGCTCCCATTTTGTCAACAGTCGCAAAAGAACATGAAGGAAACGGTATGGCGATGCAAGCGTCTCAGTCGAGAGATGCAAGCGTACTGGCGGAGGTACGACCGCGCGGAGAGAGAGACTCGCCGCCGTATGGAGAGAGAGGCGGAGGAACAGAGGAAGGTATGGGCGTTTACTTATCATGTCAAAATTTGGTTAATATTCCTATAATATTTCAATTTGAAACATTTAAATTTAAAATGTGTTAATAAGGAATATATTTAATTTTTTTTTATGTATTTAGGTTTTATTACACGAATATTTGCAATATTTACATAAATTAAAATCTCCCATTAAATACTAGTTTATTTATTAAAAAAATATATTTTTAGTAAATGTTATCAATTTCTTGAGGGTGTAAATAACACTTTAAAAAATTAAAAAAAAGTTTATTTATTTACAGACTAAAGAAATATTTAAAAAAATCGTACGATATTATATCTGCCTATCGTCTGAGTGACGTAGCCTGTGGGTTTGATCCCCACCTGTGAGAATAATAATATATAAATTATTGACATTTCCTCGCTCTAGCAAGGTAAAACGTGTCGTTGAGTTCCGCCAATCGACACGCGATGTCTCGATTTTGGGTGGAAAGTGGAAAATAAAGTGTCTTGACACTAGGTTCTCTCTGACTACCCTGCTATAATAATAATAGAAAATAATAATGAACAAATATTATGTTTTAATAATAAAAAAAAATTTAAGACTTATTTTATATACAAAATAATGTTACTATTGCAGATGGACGTCGAATTAATGGAGGCCAAACGTCAACGTCGCAAATTAAACTTTTTAATAACGCAAACAGAACTCTATGCACATTTCATGCAACGCAAACTCAATGCGGAGGACACTGACACTGATGCTGATATGATTTTGAGACAGCTGGATGAAGATAGGGATCCGAGACTGGCCTCTATTGATAATTACGATTGGTGTGTATGAATATATTTTTATTTATCTTGTTTGAAAGAATCTGTAATTTTGGTTTTAAATAAATTATAATATATTTTTTTCAAAACAAATATATGACGCCACCGTGGCGCAGTGGGAAAACGTTTGACTGCAAACGCAATTGGTTGTGGGTTCGAACCCCACTTGGAGGCATAAATTTAAATTAATTTCTCCTTTCCGTATACCCTGCTGCTTTACAAATGTACAAGATACGATACCATGCAATCATTGGCAATGTCATAATATAAGTTGATGTTAGTTGTTAATTTTTATAAATGTTTCAAAGTGATTCATTAATGATGGGTAATGAAATATCATTAGCATAAAATTGGTTTATAATTATACAAAATTAAAGAGTTTTTCAAATACAAATAATAATAATAAAAGTTAATAATAAATGATTACATATATGGTTGATGGTTTCTTTTGTCGGTGTGCTAGTCCAAGGAGTCATGAATTTATCATTAACAATATTTGATATGTGTTTTGATGTAAAGTGTTTACATCAAAGCATGGGGGTTTAGGGCAGAATACTCTATTCTTGAATTTGAAATTGAAAAACATTATTAGAAAACGTTTAAAAATTTGAACGCAGCGGGATACTAACCGTCTCTTGGAAACCGTCCAAGCGCTCTGTCCGTAAAATGTTTCAATAATAGGGTATATTTAATGGCAAACTTTTGAAAAGCTTGAAAATGGAGTCCTGCAATAACACTGAAACTATCTGCAGCGAAGAAATGAAGAACCGCGCGTCGCGTAACGCGCTGGAGGCGTTCCAGGCGGAGAGCGCGCGCGCGCAGGCGCTGGACGCGGGCGACGAGCGCGAGCGCCGCCGCGACCACGACCAGCCCCAGATATTCCGCGGCACGCTCAAGGGCTACCAGCTCAAGGGAATGAACTGGCTCGCCAACCTCTATGACCAGGTTAGTGGTTTAGCCAAACGTTTTTACCACATCTCGAGTAATTAACTTGTCTAACTAAATTCTATTTAATGACGAATTGATGCTATTGTAACAAACTATTACGCGAAGTTTTAACAAAATATAAAAAATGCTGCATATAGGGTTTTCTTATCAGTTTAAGGCATAATTTTTCATTGTTCTAGGGCATAAGTGGAATATTAGCTGATGAAATGGGTCTAGGTAAAACAGTGCAGTGTATAGCATTTCTATGTCACGTGGCTGAGAGGCTGGGAGTGTGGGGACCTTTTCTGGTTGTATCGCCAGCTTCTACGTTACACAACTGGCAACAGGAGATGCAAAGATTTGTGCCAGACTTTAAAGTGGTAAGAAATATTTAATAAGGTTTTTTTTTTCTAAAAATACTTAAGTTACAAAAAATATTATGGGAAACAACAATTTCTTAAAGAACAGATAAAAGTACTAAAACTGCCAAACATCATAATTTATTTAATTTGCTGAGATTGAAGAGGTTTTAAAATTTTATACATTTAGGAGGTCAATCTTATTGCAAAGAATTCACGATTCATTAAGATTAACTAGGTAATTTTTAATCTTACGTACTCAATGAAATACGTTGCTCCTCGAAGTTGATATCGAACTCATAACCATTTAAAAAGCTAATAATGTCTTAATTTTGTTTAAATGAAGCAAAACACTCTTAACAGGTGCCATATTGGGGTAGTCCAAGCGAACGTAAGATCCTTCGCCAGTTTTGGGAACGTAAAGACCTGCATACACGCCAAGCGGCTTTCCACGTGGTGGTGACGTCGTACCAAATTGTAGTGTCCGATTTGAAGTATTTGAACCGAGTGTCATGGCAATACATGATATTGGATGAGGCTCAGGCTATCAAAAGTTCTGCCAGTATGAGATGGAAGCTGTTACTGGGGTTTAGTTGTAGAAATAGATTGTTATTGTCAGGTAACTATCATATTTTCTAACATTATGTTCGTATATTCTGTACATAGTTATACAAATTAGAACACACATGAAAATACAAAAGTTTTAGTGTCGAAAGTCGTTTAATATATTTTTTTAAATATATGTATAACAAAAGTGTTGAATTATTATAAGAATGACACTCGAATGCCACACGAAATGTTTGCTTATTTAACAAAGACATCTAAACAGACTGGTTGGACTAACAGCATCATTGATTTCTTCCACCTAAAGTCTAATGACTCGAAAGTATAAAACGTGTGGTAAATCATTTGTTTGAACCTTTAAATGTTAGGTGTTTTACACTTTATCTCTACAAAAAAAAAATACGTCTTAGTGTTGAAACATTTCTTTAATCTATACATACAATAAAAATGTAACTGATTGATGTGTGATATAAAGGATATAAGAAAAAATATATTATTGAGGTAATTTATCAATCCAACTCAACCCAAAATAATAATTTTTAATATCTTTTCTGTTTGTCTGTCTGTGAATTTGTGAGAAATAAACGGTTTAACTGCTTTAAATGTAGTTTTGACTATTGTATTTTTGTAAACTTCCCTGAACATTTAGTGTTTATTTTATTTCAATCGGTTCATAAATAGAAAAGTTACTACATTTTAAATTATTAATTCAAGCATAGTTTGTGATTTAAGTGAAAACGCGTGCAAGGAAAAAAAACAGAACAGAAACAGTTTAGTCGTGTCGTTTACCGCTAATTATAAAAATAAAATAAGGCTTTATTGGCGCTTATAAATTTGACATAGTATTAAATTAGACAATTGCTTTCGTTTTTGTTATGAGCAGCTTGTACTTAGGCAAATGCGTCTAGGAACCTCCACTTCTCCTTATTTTTCGCAATTCATTCTGGACTAACATTCCGACCACCACGACCATTAAAGTCATCTTTCTGACGATGCTTTTTCATTATGAGGATTTCTTTAATTATGTAACTCTAAATGTTATTTCAAATTACAATTACTATAGGAACTCCAATACAAAATAGTATGGCGGAATTGTGGGCGTTACTTCATTTTATAATGCCGACGCTTTTCGATTCACACGACGAGTTCAACGAATGGTTCTCCAAAGACATTGAGAGTCATGCCGAGAATAAAACTGCTATAGACGAGAGTGAGTTGTTATATATTTGTCCTTTTTTAAACAAGGAATCTTTAAAAATGCGATGGCTGTGGGTTCTATCCGCGCTTGAGGAAGTTATGTTTAAATTATTATCATTTCCCCGCTCCGGTAAGATATAGAGTTCCGCCACTTGACACCTAAGGAAGGAATTCAGGCAGAAAGGCGAGAACTGAATGTCGTGACAAAGGTCCTGCCGGAATTCCGCTATGATGGCGAGAGAAATTGAAGTTTGAATTTAATTGAATTAAGAAAATTGAATTGAATTAAGAAATTGAAGAACGGCGTATCTCAATGCTAGATACTCTGTCTCGCATGCAAAAAATAGAGACATTTGATTTCTTTTTTCTTCAGCTTCACGCCTTTTTCCGCATAACGGGTAGTCACGGAGAATCTAGTATCTAGACACTCCGGTCTCCACTTTCCGAACACTGTGTTGAGTGACAAAACTCAATGCCACACTATGTCTTGTTCACAAGAGCGGAGAAATGAAAATATGTAGTTTAATAATAATCATAACTCATTCACTCGGAATCGAACCCACAACCAAACATAAATATTTTATAGATAAATAAAATCTTCCTTATAAGAATAAGCTAAGTAATCGAAAAAAAGACTGAATATTGAATATCTTAAGGCAAAATTTATCGCTATATTTTTTTCAGAACATCTATCCCGGTTGCATATGATTCTTAAACCATTCATGTTACGAAGGATTAAAAAGGACGTTGAAAATGAATTGTCTGATAAAATTGAGATTATGGTTCACTGCCCTTTAACTATAAGACAGAAATTATTATATATAGGTGGGTAATATAGATCTAATAACTAATTTAGTTTTAAAAATAATAACTGAAAACCTATTTGTGATTTACAATATGAACATCATTTATTATTATTTATACCTTTTTTTATTAATCTTTAATTATATTTTTTATATGACTTTTCAGCTCTTAAACAGAAAATAAAAATAGAAGAATTATTACATTATTCAGTTGGTGCTGAGTCAGGTCATAATGTAGATAAAAATTTCACATCAAATCTCATGAACTTAGTTATGCAATTTAGAAAGGTAAGATGTGGTCTATGTATTAATATATGATAGTAATAGTGTATTTAATACGTAGCTTAGTGGAAATTAGCTATTTCTTATATTGAAACCATCTTGTTTGAAATTGAATGTAACTATATTTATGTGACCATGATTAGCGCAGGGGGAAAGCGTAAGACTGTAAATACGATTGGTTGTGGGTTCAATCCCCACTCATCCACATTATTTTGATTTCGCCGCTCTGGTGGGCGAGGCGTTGAGTTCCTCCGCGCAACGTCTCGAATTCGGGCGGAAAGTAGAGAGCGGAGTGTCTTCACACTAGGTTCTCTTTTGACTACTCTGCTATGGGAGAAAAGGCATGAAAGTTACTTTTTTTTTACTTCCAAGACCTTATAAGAGTTTTACAGTATTTTTTTAATATAAGATTTACTTTCAGGTATGCAATCATCCGGAACTATTTGAAAGGCGAGACGTCCGGTCACCGTTTGCAATGCAAGTGGACGACTATCACTTGCCTAAGCTAATAGCAGAGGACGGCATTTTGTTACGATCCATACCTTCGAAACGCCATTTGTTATATAATAAATTGTGTATTACAACACCTCAATACGTCCATAGTAATAGTAAGAAGCCGTTTGCTTTCTAGGTTCATGGATGATGTGTCGCCGATGGAGATTTATAGGGTTATGGTGTGTGGATGGTTGCATGTGTAAGTGTTTTCTATACGTATAATAAAAACATTTAGCTATATAATGGAACCCAAAACAATGTTTTTCAATGTTCTGTTTGTCTGGACGTTTATGCACGGAAACCTGGCTAATCTCGGAAACGGCTTAAACGATTTAAATACGGTAATGTCTCTATAGACATGTATGTATGTATGTTTATTTTATTTCAATCGATTTGTAAATTAAAAAGTTACAAATATGTTAATTATAAATTTAAGCAAAGTTTGGGTTAAATTCAATGTGAACATGAGCGGGCAGAAAAATATAAATAGTTTAGTCGTGTAGGTTACGCAGGTGAAGCGGAGGTCGCTTGTATAACAATAAAAATTAAAATAATATCCATTAATCGTTCGGTAGTTAAACGTGATTGTGGTCGTGGCTTGGGGTGACAGTGGTGACGACCAATATGGCCGTTTCATAAAGCCAGAATATAGCTTTTTTAATTTCGAATTTTGTTAAATCCAAGATCAGTTAGTCATTCATTACTAATATGAACTCTATGACAAGGAAACTTACATTTTTATTAATTTCTAAATATATAAGAATAAAGAGGCACAGCGTCTGACTACGGGGGAATGATTATATATTTTTTATTTCTTGGTGACAATGTTGAAGACATTGTCACCAAGAAAAAGGATCTGGAAATCTTAGAAATTTTACGGCTTTTTAACAAATTTCTAATTTATTTTTAGCCAATAACTTCACATAGAACAATGTTTAGAAAAGTATGAAAAGCTACGTCATCGACAGTATTGGTGGCGGCAAGCGGAGCACACCGACATCAAGCAAGAGGAGAAAGAGACGGAGATATACGGAGATTACTATGATAGAGTGAATAGTAAATATATGTTGCTGATATGTCCAGATGGAGATGTGTTGAATAGGAGGAAACATGACTGCTTGTTGTGGAGGGAATTTTTATTTACTGATCCATTATGGGTTGAAGGTAAGCCTTATTATATTTTTTATATTTTATAACATGAAAATAACTATTTGTTTATTATTTATTTTAGTATCATCATATGCAGCTATTGTACAATCTCAAGGAAAAAGAGGGTTTTGTCACCAGGCTCTCTTTGCCTAACCTGCTATTTATGATATTTTTGTCATTAAATTAAGCCTGTTGGGTGATAGACCCAAATGCATATTATTTCCATTCGTCTTCGTGTATATATTATATGTATATATCATTTGGTGTTAAATTGGCTGTAGGTCATATTTAGTCTTAGTTTATGCTCTAATATTTTAAATGACAAAAAGTATTATATTTTAAAATCTTTATTTCTTATGTACAAGGCCGCCTTGACGCAGTGCGACAACGTCTAATTGTAAATGTGATTGTGGGTTCGATTCTCACTCGGGGCAATGATTTAAATTATTTTCACTTCTCCCCTTTGTACCTACAAAACAAGACAAAACGGGCTCTATTTCGGGCGAAAGGGAAGAGCAGAGTGTGTACATTAGGGTGCTATACAGGAAAATTGGAAAGCTGCATAATTTTATTTTAAAAGAATAATTATTCACTTTGTACAACAGGCGGCCCTTTCTACGCCCACACGGACCACACTATATATTATATGACAGAAACTGTAGAGCATCGCGCCATGCGCGGTAGGAACTTCAAGGTGGAGGGCCAGGTGAGAATTCTAATGAAGGAGTTTTAATTTATTAAAGGAATTTAGATTTTGTAACAGTTACTTTTATATTGTTCAAAACAGTTATGTCAAACCGGGCAATATAAAAGTGTTTTAAAATACAAAAGCAATACTTTTATACTCTATGGGGAGATCTTTACATTGGTCATTTTATATATTAAATTAAATATGATTTATTATTTGGAGTAAGTTTACTTGTATTTTGAAAAAAATATATATTTTATTGTTGCAAATCATGTACATCTTATTGGTTTAATTTTCGATTAAGAGCTATGTTTATTAAAAACTACTCTCTCAGAACCTACTGTTTCAAATCAAGAAATCTTTTTGTGTTGGATATTCCATTTATCGAGTAAAGCTAGGCCATATAACATCACGCTGCTTTTGATAGAAACGAAGCAACAATGAAAAATATTGATATCTCCCGAAATATTCATTTGATTTCAATGAATATTTTAGGAGATATCATAGTTTTAAAATAACACCGCAGCAAAATTATGATAAAGTATGTGTAAGGCGAGCGATCATGACATAGATCACAGTGTACATACCTAAAATAGCGTCTAAAATTAGGTGAAGTACTATGTAATAATCTGAAGTAATATATAATTATTTTAGTAATTTTTTTTCATAATAACACAGGTGAAACTAAATACATTTTAATTTTATAACAATTCTCTGTGTCTCTGATGCGTATACTCATCAAACCAAAACTGTTGAATTTTAATTCAGCAGACAGAGAGAGAGAGAGACTGTTCAGAACTTGATAAAATATTTATTGTGCGCAGATTGACTTAAAATTATTATATAGTCTTTACTTGAATAAAATGGTTCTACTTTATCAAAAGTTTTTGACTTCGTATACTTTTAATACAGCGATTCAAACAAAAAAGTCATATATAAGTTCCGTTATTTACGCGAACGAAGTCGCGGGAACAATTAGTACAATATAATATATAAACTTTACATTTCGTCACGCAGTAATTAATGAAGTCGTGCTTGAATGATCTTTCATCGAAGCACGTTTCATTAATTATATTCTCCAAATTAAAATGTCGAGAAAATTAAGTTTAGAGGTTTTCACCAAAATTTTACATGTGTTATGAATTTAAGTGTTATAATGTGTTTTAGGTATTTTCTTATAAAAAACACTGAATAAAAAGTTTAACTAAACAGGCTTTAAAGAAACAAATAATGGGAATTATTTTAATAAAATAAAAGTATAAAGGTTTTAATAATTTGTTTGTACTAAATAAAACTATTGATCCTTGCAGCCGGAAATGCTGAGCGAGATAAAGACGGAGGAGGGCGGCGTGGTGCCGGTGCCGACGTCCGCGCCCGCCGCGCCCGCGGAGTTCCCGCACGAGGAGCGGCCGCCGCTGCGCCGCCGCCTGCTGCCCACGCCGCTGCCCGCCTTCCTGTGCACTGCGCAGCAGAAGGTAGGTGGCCCTTCTTATTTACTTGCTTTTGATATATCGGAGTGTATGTAGCTAGCGACGAGTGCCAGTTATAGTATGTATTACATGAGAGGGTACAACAAAAACAAAGTTTTAATTTGACTACGTTTATATTGAACTTGTAAAAAGCTTTAAATATACATTTTATCAAACATATATTTGTGTCTTTAATAATCCGTAATAGTGTTAAATTTTCTAAAATTAATAAAAAAATGCTCCGAGCGAATGAATATGAATATACTCATAATTAGTACTTCCTCGTCACAGGTGAGCGCATTCACCCGCGTAGCGTTCGCGTCGTCGCGGAGTTTCGCCCACCACGCGCGGCGACACGAGCACGGCGAGTGCGAGCAGGGCGCGGCCACGCTGGCCACGCTGGCGGGCAACGCGCGTCCGCCCACCGGGTGGGCCTCGCTTCAAGTTCCAGGTAATGTACAATATATCATTTTTTTAATTCTTTTTTGCTTTTGCTTTTTCATTATTTTGTTTTAAATTAATTAATGTTTAGTGTTAGTAGAGAGACATAATGAAAATAATTTAAATGTGTAAGAATTTTTCGAATGAAAATACATCCTACAACCATCGTATTTACAGCAAATTAAAATATAATCGTTACCCCGAGTGGGAATCGAACCCACAACCAATGGCGTTTACAGTCAGACGCTGTCCCACTGCGCGACGATGGCCAACGGGAGGCCATCGATCAATATATCAAAAGTATATTTTTTACTTGAATAAATTTGTTTTGTGTGCGTAGATAAGAATCAGTTGGTGAGCGACGCGGGAAAACTTACAGTATTAGATTCCTTGTTGAAAAGACTGAAGGAGCGCGGCCACCGTGTTCTTATATATAGCCAGATGACTAAGATGATTGATTTATTAGAGGTTAGTATTATAAATTTATATTTTAATTACATTTTTAAACACATATGTTTGGTATTTTTTTATTATCAAATTTCAAAGATCAATTGTTATTTTTTTCTTCACACTCTGCTATCCTTTTTCCGTACAAATTCGAGATATTGCGTGTTGCGTGACGGAAATCAACACCGCGCTTTGTATTCAAATCATTTAAATTATGTTTGAAATTCCTATATAAGTATTTGTAAATATTTTTATATTTAACTCATATTATATTATTATATAATACCGTTTATATTTAACTAATATATTCTAAATTATAATTATTGTAATCTAAATTGGATCTTAAAACTATAGTTTATTGAAATACTTAGTCTCGTCATAAATACTGTTATAATTAAAAATAAACAAAATATTACATTTCATTTATTTTTATATGATTGTTCATTGTGTTTTCTAATTTTCGCGCTGATATATTGTGAAATATTTAGTGATATTAAAATGTAGTGGGGTTATAAAAAGAGAAATTTCGGTGTTTGCATTACATAAAGTAGGTATGGTACCAAATACAATTTTTAAAATCCTCCATACGCTTGGTATTAGTCAAATGTTTGTGTACTTCTGTTTGTGACAGAAAAAGATCTGACCGAAAAAGGCGATCAAAGCCGAAGCCGAAAAGAATTTGAGGAAATCCTGTCCGAAAGCAAAAGGTTTTATCTCGGGAGACGAAGATATCACCTAGAGCCATGTCGCGTATTTTAAAAGATGCCTTAAGATTTGCAGCCTATTAGAGTAATTTTTACTTGATAATTTAAAAAAGAATAGGGTTGTCAAATCAAAATAACTACTTAAGCGGTAGGTAAAGGGAGGTCACGGAAAGAAATTGTTTACGAATAATATTATGAATGAGCAATATTTTAACAAACAAAATTACCGTATTTAAGCTGAAGCTCTAAACAAGCTTCCCAATCAGTCAACAGAGTACAACGTGGGCATTATCTAGCTTCTGTGATGGTTAGGTGTGGTGCTATGAAGAAGTGACTGAGGCATATTTTAGTGAAAAAGGTATCAAAACATCGGCACAAGTGTATCAAGATACCATTCTTGAGAAGGCAGTTAAGCCCCTTAACAACACCATGTTCAATAACCAAGAATGGTCCTTTCAGCAAGACTCGGCACCGGGTCATGAAGCTCGAATCTCGAATCGCTGAAATCCACCCAATCATGGTTAGAAACGAACGTTCCGGACTTCATCAGTGCCGAAGACTGGCCGTCGTCTAGTCCTCATCTTAATCCACTAATTTTTAATTTATCAGGTCACTATTAGAGAGTAAAGTTTGCTATTAACGCCATGATAATTTCGAGTCCCTAAAATAATCCATACGATTGGCAGTGAAGAATTTTACCATAGAAAGAGTGCGTGCAACTATTGATCACTGGCTGCAGATAATGGAGACCAATTCGAAGAAGTTTTATATATTTTGAATGGTTTTATATAATTGTATTAAACTAACACACTGTATTTATAATAAATGTTACGTACGATAAAAAATGTGTTCTTTTTCTTTGTAACAATATTTATGGCAAGACTTAAAAATATTTCCTTTTTGAGTTTGATTTACTTTAATATGTCTAATGTATGTAAACTGTTCGTCGACTAGGAGTATATGTGGCATCGCAAACACAAATACATGAGATTGGACGGCTCCAGTAAGATATCGGCGCGACGTGACATGGTTGCTGATTTTCAGGTATCATATTTTCATAATATAATACTACTCATATTTATTATGAGTTAATTATTTTAATTGTATTAATTAAAATAATGAATTAGTTAAATTGGCTTCACGGTGTTAGTATCTTAACGGAGATCAAATCCGCACTTTGTGTTACCAGAGCGGGAATATCTAAATAATTTAAATCAAGGCTGTGTACAACTTTTAATGAAAGTGGGCACAAATTATGCATCTAAGACCGCCTGCGGGCCACACATAGCACAATATCTTTATTAATGGTAGATTTTTTTTTAATCAAATATATTAAGCTTTATCTATACGCTGGCGGGCAAATCGAAATCTTTAATTTCCCCGAATGGTGAATAAACCCGCAATCATCGCACTTAGTCACTGTCTCACTGTGCCACAATGGCTTCAATATGTTATTATTTTTTTTTGTTAATGAACCGTCCGTCCCACAGGCTCGCAGCGACATCTTCGTGTTCCTGCTATCGACGCGTGCCGGAGGCCTCGGCATTAATCTCACCGCTGCGGATACTGTAAGTTATATTAAAGCAATAATAAATTGATTGCCAATTATAATACAATGTAGAAGATTATTCTTGCTATAAACTTTAAATTATAGACCAATTCGCAAATCAGTTGCTTGCGCCCTGAATTTAAGCTAAAACTAGGGCTTCCAATCCCACAGTTTGTGTTCAATCTCGGTATTTGCGGCTCTAGGTGTTCTCAATTCCGCGGTATCTATCTCGGTATTTGCGAGATCCCGCATGCAGAAAATATTATTATTTATATAATAAAACAAAACTATGAATCAATGTGACTACATTTATTTAAGTTTTACTGTTAGTATTTGGTTAGTCAAATGACACTTTATTTGTCACAGAAAAGAAGTAATGTTTAGTTAGTATGCTTTTAAATATACGTCAATGATCCGAATCCTGTTGATTATATCTGATTATTACAAAATTAGATGTCACTTCATTTTGCTTTTCTGAATACAATTTTTCAACTATAAATCGAACATCTTCACTCTTCAGTTATATTTGATCTGTAACTATTTATTTTGGTCTGAAAATTGTCATCATCTTAGTTCTTTCTTCCATCTTCGTTCCTTTGCAAGTGCGCAGTACCGCGAGTCACTGACACATTGAGAAAATGGAACAAGAATTGAAGAATAGTTAAACCCTTGTCCCTGAGACGTTTAGCGCCAGTAACAGAAGATAGCAATTCCTCTTTAAGTTATTTCTTAGAGCTTAAATTCAATAAAATAAAAGATAACATTAATTTAAAATATGTTAAAATATTTATTTATTTATTCTATTTACACTCTCTGAATGTATATATGTGACTATTCCACATTTTCCTAAAGTTGGAAAGTAGAAACTTAAATCCTTTAAAAATTCCCGATATTAGTAGAAACCAATATCGGGAATTTCGTAGTGACAAAGGCGTTTTTTATTTTGTATGTGATATCAATATTATGTGCTAATGCTCGATTTAATAATAAATATTTTAATTTTAGAACACCTATAGCCAAGGATTAGTGTTTGTCGTCACGTTTTAAATCTATTTTTTCTATATCAATCACTTTAAAGTAGTTCCATTTAAAATGTCTAAATAAATCGCAAAATGAACTTTATCGGAAATGAAGAGGAATATTATTTATAAAGAACTAATTGATTCAAGATATATATATATATATATATTTATTTTGTTTAGCATATTTTTATTTATTTTAGGTGATATTTTACGACTCCGACTGGAACCCAACAGTGGACCAACAGGCGATGGACCGCGCACATCGCTTGGGGCAAACCAAACAAGTAACCGTCTACAGGCTTATTTGTAAGGGCACTATCGAAGAACGGATCATGCAAAGGGCCAGGGAAAAGAGCGAAGTGAGTTATTCATATTCATAGAAATTCTAAAAAATATCTTTGTTTATGTATAATATGAGTTAATACTATATATAGTATATAAGGTAAAAAAATCTTATTTTAATAGTATCTTATATTTAGTAGTATGGGCATACTAGACGTTGACTTGTTAAATACACATTGCCTAATTAATAGTTTGTCACTTTATACTAAAGTGTGTGACAAACACATATGTATGTATTATTTATTTTATTCATTTAATGTGTTTCTAATCCATCATTATACAAATATTGGAAATAAATTGTTGTTGGACTCTTTCTCCATATAAAGTTTTAATTCAAATTATTTTTGCATTCAATGACTTTATGCAAGCACTTCTGTTTCGTTAAATGAACATAATGCTGCCATGCTGAGAAGAGCCGGCGAGAAACTTAACAATTGCTCTTTTCAATCGCAGTTAAATACAATGGTACCTTATCTGCACTAAACTACTTGGACACATTTTTATCCTTTAAATATTAAATACATACTAAAACGCTTTATTTAATAACGTTGTTTTTCTAGTGACTTAAATTTCTGCAGTAGCAAATCTAAAATAGTAAAAGATTCAAGATTTATTTTTTGATAACTTTCCAGGGTATTCTAATAAGATGCTTAATGTTGGATAGTAAATAGTAAGCGCAAGCAAATAGTTTTTTTTCTCTCCCTCCTGCGTCTTCATAATAACTATGGACGCATTTTTATCCTTGCCTTTTGTATTCTATTTTTCCTTTCTTTCTTTAAAGTCTGCACAGTTGCAGTATCAATGAGCTGATATTCTTACACATGTAATTTAATATATGTGTATGTATTTCATATGTATGTGAGAAGGACTGGAGGACTTCCTCCAAAAGTCCGTTCGTTGGTCCATTGTCTGCCTAAACGCATTCGCCAGTTTGGTGCTCGCCTATTCGTCTCTGTGGGAGATGGCCATTTTCATGTCGGCCGTAGGAGTCTATTTGCCCGTCGCATGAATCTGCGCCTAGAGTGCCTAGTGGTCGCGATGACAGCATGTGATACGCTGTCATTGTCTGAATGACGAGTACAGGCTCGTATGTTAATCCCTGGGACTCGTTGATGGTAAGGGTGCGAGTTGTCTTTCCTACCGTACCGTCTCCGCCTGACCCAAGCAAATAGTATATAGCGTTATAAGTTGATTATAAAACGTTATTGTTATTATTTTATAGATTCAAAGGATGGTCATAAGCGGTGGCAATTTTAAACCTGATACTCTAAAACCGAAAGAAGTTGTGTCGCTACTTTTGGACGATGAAGAAATTGAACTTAAGTGTAAGTTTTGTTAACTTGTTAAATTTGTTTTGATTTCTTTTTTAAAAGAATTTAATTTAATAAAAAAAATGTTATATCAAATATGAATAGAGGCCGTATTGGCGTAATGAGGCAGCGTCTGACTGTAAACGCGATTGGTTGTGGGTTCGATCCCGTGGTTTAACTTTAGGTTCTCTCGCTGTGTGGGAAAAGCGTAAAGCTACTTTTTTCTTAAAATTTAAATTACTGACTAAATTATATTAATATGTTGTGTTTTAATGTTCTTATTGTTTTGTTCTGAGACTATTAATATTATGTAAATAAATTATATATGAGAAGCAACATTTTTTTATTATTATTATCTACAGATCGGCAAAAGTCAGAAGAAAAGAAGATGATGGAAGATCGAGAACGCAAAAGAAAACTTGGTATATTGCCCTCGGTATGTAGCGTTAATATGTTCCATTTGTAGTTAAAAATGAGGAAATTGTGACGCAGTAGGACAGCTCCTGACTGCAATGGCCACGGTTGTGGGTTCGATCTCCGCTCGGAAATTAATATTGTTAAAATTATTTGTGTTGGTTAATGATAATGTTTAAAATTATTTCCTTGGTTTAATTATTGGTGCGGCTAGACAATGCGCGGCATTGAGTTTCATCACTCATCAGAGTGTCTTGACACTAAGTTCCCGCTGACTATTCTGCTTTGCTGGATAAAATGTCTTTTCAGTCCTAGAAAGCTTTTAGTTTTATTTAGATTATTCGCCTCTCATTAGTTCACATCACATTTTTATCAATCTTATTTAATTTGCTATTTAATATAATTGTGTAATGTTAACATATTTAGCAACCCGCGACCCCCGTGGAAGCGAAGCGGCCTCGCGAATCCGCGTCCGAGCCCGGCAGCCCCCTCCAGGTGGACGACGATAGCGACCATTTGGTCGTGGACGCGTCGCCGCAGCCATTATGTGAGTGTTGTGATATCAATTATTATACTCCCATATATTCCTATTTAAATTTCCATTGTATTAAAAGAAATTTAATATTAATAAAGAACTAAAAATTATTGTAAATATATTATAATATTATCGTACATCTCGTTATAGCCATATTTTTGAGTCTTTTTTCTCTAAATTCGAATTTTACAATATCATTTAATTCTTCAGTTGAAAATGATAGTTATTATTGTTTAGCCTTGACTAATGACTTTAGGAATACTTTACTTTTTCATTTTTCATGGCTGGAACGACTCATTGAGCCTGACACCAATAATCTGATATCAAAAATATTTTAAATGTCATTTAATCCCAAAACCAGGGATGTTACAGAGCTCCGTAACCGTAACCAAAGTAGTAAAATTAAATTCAATAAAAAAAAAATCTGCTTATATATTGTTGTGTGTGTGTGTGTGAGTGTTAATGAAAGCACTTGCCAATTTAAAATTTCCTTTATTCAAATAGACTTTTGCCAGCACTTTTGGATCGACACAGGAACTATATAAACGATATATTACTAAACCGATATATTACTAAACCGATATAGTGTCCTTATCCGAGTTCAGATCCGATATGTCACATATTTAATGTTAAACTCTATTAGATTTATATTGTATGCGTCCCCCACAGCCTACTCCCCTCCAGTGCGGTCCAACTGGGCGGGCAGTCGCGCGTCGCGTGGCGCCCGACGTGGACGTCCCCGCGGCTCCCGCCACGTGGGCACGCGGCGCCCCGAGCCCGTCACCGATAACGCTTCTGCTGTTGCCGCTGGTATGATATTTTAATAAATAAAATGCATATATTTTATCGTATTCTGTTCTTAACTTTAAAATATATAAATACTATGTACAGTTAGAGTTGCCACATATTAAATGTTGTAATAATTGGGAATGAAAGCAATCAACAAAGTTTTTCATGTCAAAAAATGCACTGTAAATACTGAAATTCACATAGAAATTTAAAATCTTTCATAAATAACTAAAGTTAAAGCACATCTAATACATAATTTGTGATTGATCAACAAAAATGTACAAGGACGTGTTTTTAATAATATTTATTACAATTCTATTTATTCAAATGCCTAAAATATTTATTATTTCAATATAACTCAGTTATAACATTGATATACAATTTAAATGTTACCCAACAATGCCTAACCACAGCTATTCCCTAACCCAACAGGCGCAGCGCTCCTGGAGTCAGACGCGCCGCTAGAAGCACTCGAAACATCCCCGGTGGAGGGTCGCGGGCGACGTGGGCCCGGACGGCCGCGGCTGCGCACGCCAACGCGCGCCGCCCGCCCCTCTCGACGCGCGCGCCGCCCGCGGGAGCCGCTGCTGGTGCCGCTAGCGCCGCCGCCCTAGCTGATTATACAGGTAACATTAAGAAATATATGTATGTATTTTTTTTAACATTTGTTTTTAAAATGTTATTCACACACTTAGGAAATTCGAAAACATATTTAGAAGACGTACAAAAATTTGAACGAAGTGGGGTTTCAACCCGCGCCTCTTGAAAACCGTTCAAGCGCTTTGACCGCTAAGCCATGCGTTCTACATCCGGCTACATCCATTATTTTACGAACAATTGGGTAGCAGAAATTTGTAAAAATCTCTCTACAAAGATGCTAACAACAAATATAAGTTGTAATAAGCGTATAAGAATTTGTAAAATGATTACAGTTTATAAATGACACATATTTTGTTCCAGATAACAAATTCGAATAAACATATATGGTATGAAATATACATAAGAAACCCACCTGATGTGATAATGAAGAAACTAACTTATAGTTAGATATCATACAAATGCAAATATACCTCAAATAACCGTAATGAGGAGTTTTGTCCACTACACCGTGTATAAAAAGAGAATTATAACTATTTGCTATACATAAATGTCATGTAATGTTGCTTGTTAAATGTGTAAGTTTGTAAAGTAGTTAGGTATTGTTTTATATATGTATTTGTTCAATAAAATTTTAAAATACTCTTTTGAGTGTCAAAGACGAAAATGATTTTATAAATATGCAAATAGATAAAGTAACTGTGTTGCCTCTTGGCCAATTTGTTGTATCTTACTTTTTTAATAGTAGCTGCAGTACTTTTATTGTTAGTTCAGCTCGCCCTAGAAGAATTGTGAGCACTGAGGACGCTCGAGAGGACGTTCGCGGCTGCAAATGCGTCCACTGCGGGAATTGGACCTCGGCCTCTCACCGCTAAAAGGCGGGAAACGGTGTAGTGGACACATACTTTGTTATTTTAATTTTATTATATAGTTTTGTACAAATTGATGCGTACTAAAATTGTGGTAATAGGTTCTATTTAATATAAAAATATATTTCAAATACATATAAACAGAAATTATTATATTATAAATATATTATGTACACTGTTAATGTGGGCGTATGAGAGGGGTTTCATGTATTGGGATATAAAATATAAAGGCAACAACGAAAGGCAGAGAGAGCGAGCAGCACGCAGTCCTCGTACATTGTAAAAACTAATTTAACTTAAGTCTAAATGTGCTTCAACAGTGAGTAATGTATTTATAAAATAATTTTAAGACCTTTCCTATAAATCTAAATATACCATAAAAAGTATAAATTATTTACTGTCAAGAATAAAGTTGTGTGAAAAATATGCAAAGTTTATAAAACTTTGTGTAATGTAATCAATTATACACAAAACCAATAGACAATATGTATATAAAATGAAGTATTTTATACTGTAATTTATATTCTATGGTTATGTTTTTATATGAACCAGGATATAGTGTTCAAAGAAAAATGAATCTTATTTTGCTGCATCAGGGTTCATATTAAAACGTCACCTATTATATTTATTAGATAGTTTGGTGAAACAAATGCTTTAATTTACTTAACTATTTGAAGCACTAAATATTATTTTTATATATAATATAAAATATTGTAAATATATGATATTTTCATTTGAATGCTTAAATTTTTGTGTATTATTGCCATTGGGATGATAGTTGTCACATCATTTATAAGATCTTGAAAACCTCAAATAACATTAAATTTACTTAATAAGGCTTATTTTGTTTTATTTTATTATAATGATTCTTTTCTTTCTGTCCATTTATTCAAGTTGGTGAAAACTTTTATGTCGGACGTAATGATATAGTTTCCTTTATTATATTTTGGATTAATACAGTATATAATAGATTATAAATTATACATATAATCTACAATAGCTTTCCATTTTTAGACTTGGTATTTTGATTTGATGGAATTTCGGCACTAATTATCCGATATTATTAGATTTAAAATCCATTACGTCAGCATTTTTGTTTTTTGGTATAGTTTCTTTTGCAATAAATGAGCTTCATATTTTAGTTACTTGAACTGATATTGTCGTTCCTTATACAATATTAACAAAGTAAACTGAATGGTTGCAGTGAACGTAATAATAAATAAAATAATTATTATTATTTTATCTGGTTCGAATGAATTACGCATTAATCAATAGCTAACTTAATTTTAACCTTTTGCATAGTTTTACATCATAGCTTTGCCATGCTATTGATGTAATGAGTGTCAAGTGGTTTCTTTACTTATAATGTACATGTAAATAAGTATGAGGCCATCGTGGGGGACTGTAATCGCAAATGGTTTGTGGGTTCGGTTCCCACTCGGTGGAATGTTGATAATTAAAATATTTTTAGTTTTCCGCTCTGGTGAACCAGCAAACCTAGGTTCCCTCTGCTACCGTACTATGCGGCAAAAAGGGAGCTAAAATTAAAGGTACGTTTGTTCATTTATTTATTATCAGCTTTTTACACCGCTTTGTTATGCGCGATAGTCAAAGAGAACTTAGTGTCAGGACACTCCTTGTACCACTTTTCAGCCCGAATTCGAGACGCGTTGCATTTTAAGCATTGAGAATTGAACCGACAACCAATCGCGGTTACACTGACTGCGCGCCACGACGGCACAAGTGGTATAAAGCTCGCTTATAACTAACTAACTAACCCTAAGGTATTTCTATATTAAATAAAGTGTACACGCTATGAATATCAATGCACTCGTGACACGCCTACGAATCTCGCGTAAGATCGAGCGAAATCTGTCTGTCTGTCTGACATAAGATAAACTATTGACATGGGAAGGAATGTTAGCGGAATTTAAATTTATTTAAATAACCAAATATATATATATATATATTTGATTTCGTTGTGCAGTAAGCAGTTACAATAATTACGATAACACTAGGTTCTCCGCCTACCCTATTAAACTACCTTATACCTATACCTACAGTTACAATACCCTCGTGGCTATATTTTATTTCAGTGATAAGTATTGAGAAATATTTAGTACATTTATATTTCTTTGATCCTAAGTGTGTTAATAATACTTTAAAAAACTATTTAACTATTAGTTTCGAGTTCATTACATATACCCTCTATTTGACAATAGACTTGAGAATTTAGTAATCCTCTGGATACCTCGCATGTAGATTAATGAAAATTTTGATCGTTTATAAGTCATTGCACGCTATTTGAGATTAATGAATTATATAAATCATAGATAGGATTTCTTTTTATTTTAATTCTTACATTAGTATTTTACACAAAATAAATATATTTTGTGTCGTATTAATTTGTACTACAAAAAAAATTATGGCATCTTAATAATGTTATGTTAATTTATGTATAGAGAACTGTTTATGTATAGAACGATTAACTTATTTTGGATACTACGAAAGAACACACATGCTTTCTAACATAATAGGTCTACGTCTAATATTTTAGAATAACTATAATTTTAAGACAAAATTGTTTCATACTAAGCTTTTCTAGATGTAAAAAAGAAGTCATCTGCTTTGAATCTTAAGTTAAAGGATGCAACTTTAGTATACTTTTCTAGTACTTTTCTTTACTAACCTGCTGTGTCATTGGAGAATGTCATTTCATTAAATATAATAAAAGTGTCTATTTAAAATAGACAAAGTGTGAGTTTATTGATTTCACACCTTGAGTTTGAGCCCCACATCGTAGTTCCGATAGTGTGTTATATACACAATCGAATATATGCACTTGAAATAGGCAAAGTGCAACGTTATGTTACATTAGCCCAATGTAATTTATTCGAAGCTTTCTCCATCAACCTTGAAAATAATATTTAACATACATATTACCGTTTAATACTATACAATTTTTCATTATTAATTCTGGCCGCAAACGTGCGAGAACTTTAACTCCTTTGTTATCGTATTTCCCTCAGATTTATGGTTTATACGGAGCTTCATTTATTGGAATTTCAGAATTTATACGCCACACAGACTTATTAACGTCGAACCAAGTCCATTGTTATATATTGTTTCCCTAAAATACTGTTTTTTATTCAGATGCTGAAGCGAAATCGTTCTGTGATATTTAGTATACACGGTCAATGGTATCATAAATCCTTTTTGCTTGTTTTTTATTACTATTGGTTTTAGATTTAAGTACAAATTACTAATTTATTTTACGTTGAACGTGGGAAATTGTATTGGAAAATAGCTATTGTCTCCCAGACAATCCCACTAGGAGGAATTATGTATAAAATATTTTAATTTCTTCGTTCTGGTACCTAAGACTAAGTTCGGCAATGTGTATATTTTAGGTGAGTAAGTGAAATGGGGAACAGACGGAAAGTATCTTGACACTGGGTCCTTTCTGACTATCCTGCTATGCGCGAGAAAAGCGTGAAGCTGATAAAATAAACTGTCTTATTACTAAAGTATTTTAAGCTACGGGACGCCACTTTATTAATAAACAATATAACTTAACGATTCGTCGCACTAGCTACCACATTACGCAGCTACTTGCACGTATTGCACTTCCTCCTTTAATTAATGAAATTAAGCGTGAATAGTTACATCTACCTACATTGAATCAGTCATTCGGCTATTAGAGTTGCATACAATGAACGATTACTTATACGAACAATATACTTAACATATAAAAGTTGATCCGACCAATTCTAATGAATCTATTTGTGTATGTGTGAAAAAAACATTTTTATTCATTTAGCATTAGGTGACGTAGTTCGCGTATGGTAATAATTCTATCCTGCCCATCAGATAGCACACAGTCATTGGTTTGAAAATTGCATTTTGGCGGAGCGCCGCGTTCCCGACTCCAGAGCGGAGTAATGAAAATATTTATTAATAACATATTAAATATTTTTTAAATATAATCATTTCCTCGATTGGGAATCGAACCCTCTACTAATCGCGCTTACAGTCAGACCTAGCGCCACGATGGTCTATATGGCACGATGGCGATAGTTTTAAATGGTAATTATATTGACATTAAAATGGATATATCATCTTGGCACCAGTCAATTGCAAGTGAGGGTAGCATACAAACGAGCGCGTTAACAAAATCCTCTTGTTTGCAGTTGGTTTTCCATTTGAAATTTAAGGTTCTATGTTTTTGTTATTAGTGTTTGATTATTTTTCTTTACTCTCAAGAATAGAACTATCAATTGCTTAAACTGTCAAATATTCTTAACGGCTTAAATTAATAAAAACAATACATTAGCGTAACAAATAAATAATAAAAGCCTTTTATTCACGTTATATTATATTCACATTACAAAATATACTTTATTTTGCAACATGCAACATTAAGTACACTACATTGTCTAGCTTAATCTAACGTCTGTACAGCTTTTTTGCCAAAAGTGGAGGCAATTAGGGGAGCCTAATTGCCTCCATTTTTAGTGGATAAGTTAATAATGATTTTACATTAATAAATTGCTATATTTGCCCGTGATTTTTCCCGTATAGCACAAGACAGGAGAACCTAGTGTCAATACACTCCGTTACAACCCAACGCTGCGCTTTGTTTTATCATAGCAAAGAAAATAAAAATATTCTTTATAAAAATAGGGTATTACAAGTACTTTATATGAAAATATAATAATTTCCCCGAGGCGGAATCGAACTCATAATTAATCGAGTTTACAATCAATCGAAGTCCCATTGCGCTACAATGGCACGGGCATAGTATAGTAGGTAATAACATTAGATTACAGTAATACATCAATGGTGAGTTTCAGTGAAGTGCAAAGTGAACGGGGGTCGCATACGAATGAGTGCGCTAATGAGATGACCCCGTTACCGCTGTTGCGCGCCGTGACGGCACCGCAGCGCCGCGACGCTACATGCAGTGGAAACGGATTTCCTTTGTAAATCTCGTTGCATTTCTTTTGAAAGTATAAATAATTTATATATTAAGAAAAATACTTTGGTTTTGTTTTCAAATATACCAATAAATATTATTTTTATCATAATCATACTTATGAAAGGATGTGAGATTTTGAGCTCAACAATGAATAATCAATTTGAAAATTTAGAGGATAATTTTTATTTCAGCTTCATCATTTTTCCGCGTAGCATTTGATAGATTTTGTACTAAAAGGGCTAATTAAAATAATAACATTGAAGACTTCCTGTTGCCTTAAAAGATTGCGCTATATTGTATAATTAAACATTATTTATGCGTAAAGTATTTTATGCAATATTAATTAAGTATATTATCTCTACATTAAACGTCATTAAAATGCCTGTTTTTTTACATTTAAAATGTATTTTTTAATATATTTTATGTTTTATTCTAAAACAATAAAATTTCGCAAACGTATTCCATAGAAAGTAACTCGTCGAGCATATCTCGAATCACGTACGTCACTGCAAGCGGTCATTATCACCGCTTGTCCCGGCTCCATACAAATGACACTAGATGAAGAGAATAGAGCAGCTTTCTTTGAATAAACCATCGCGAATGACAGGAAGTTCAAGGTTCTATAAGGTCTTCTCACATAAATTATATCGCTCTTATTGTTTTCGCTTATTATACACTATGTAACGATTCTTAAGTACTACTTATGAGTCAGCTTCCTCGCTTTAATTGATGGGCAGTAGCTTAATATTACAGAATCGACTTGACTGAAGGTATCATCAATTAGAAATTATAATAATTATTTTCTCTATCCTATTGGGGCAAAAAGCTGCATTTAAATAATCCATGTTTTGCCAAAATCCAACTGAATCTCAAATTTTGAAGTGCTTGTGGAAAATTTCAAGGCAAATTTAACTTATCTCTATGAAAAAAATCCATGTTTTGAAAATTCTAAGTTATACTTACAACGTTATCACAACGAATATGAGTTTCAAACATTTGAATATCTTAGACTGCTAAGACATGATTGGTGTTCGTTCCAGTCGGAAGCAATAAATAAATACAATGTGGATATTTGGCGAGTTAGATTAATATCATAAGAAAAGCGCAGCATTGGGTGTCACTAACACTCACATTTTTATTAAAAGTTTATTTATGTAGAAAATCTTATTAACTCTAAGAAGTAATAGTAAATTATAAGTAGCATAATAAAAGTAATTGTGTCTTCATTACATTTTACATTCCTCTCTATTTATATCTCAGGAAATCATTAAATAAATCAAGTCGTGCACTTTCCACCTCTACGCTCTTAGGGTGATACATCAAGTGATGATAAAGCTTACAACGGCTGTTTTTGTACTCATATATCATCACACTGCCCTTGTGTATTATTAATGGGGTAGCCAAACTAAGAGCCTATACGAATATTATGCTTCACGCCATCTCTGTGCTAGCACGGTACTCAGACAGAACCCTAGTGTCAAACACCGATCCTCGACCTTCCGCCCGAATTGTGGCGACATTGCGCGTGTTGAGTGGCGGAACTCCGCCGTGCATTTTCACAATGAAATAAAAATAAGCTTGTGTTGTGAAGTTATCAGCGATGCCAAGGCAATCATTTAAACAATCACGTGTAAAAAAGTAAAAATATTTTATTACTAAATATCGAGTCCCAATTTGCTGCAAGTATGTTGATCAAAATAACTTTTTAGTTAGTATTTGTTACCAATGATAAAATAATATAATTAAAAATAATTTCAATATAGTTCATTGTTATTGGTTAAGTTAGAATTATATTCAGACAATAAGATACATTTTAAGATAAGTAATAAAATTGTAAAAAAACAATATTTTTAAATAAATATAAAAAGTGTAAAAATGTCAATTTAGTATTTAGTAATATTACGAGTGAAAATCTCACGCGTTCACTACAAAGTGTCTTTGGGAGCCCCTGACCTACCCTATCAGGAAATGACAGTTCTGTTAAGGGATGGCAATTTAGATTTTTTGAACGGATTCTTTCAACGTGTTACCTCATAATTAGGTCTATTTGTGAAATGATATATAACATTTAGAGGAAAATGTTATATATCAATCATTCTAACGTTCTATTCTAGTTCTGCAAAATAAATAAATTCCAATGATGTGAATTATGAATCAAATTCGCATCAAGCTTACCCGTATGAGATAAATTTCTGTTGATTGCTAACGAATTAAAAATACATTTTTTTTATGAAGTTTTATAACATTTTATAAAAAGTATGGGACAATTTTATTATGTGACGACGCCCTGCTTTAGAAACATAATAGGTACGATAAAAAGGTATAAAAACCATTACCAATTATAATGTACAATAGTACAACAAAACAATTGTACCATATTGCCATCGATATGTGAGGCCATTGTAGCGCAGTGGGACATCGCATAACTGTCGCTTGGTTCGATTTCCAGTCGGAAAAGTGATTATATTGAAATCAAATTTTTTCAATTTTCGAGTTCCGTTGACGCACGTTTCGGCCACTCAACTTATCTTAAATATTTTTTTTTTATTAGAAATTAACTGAGGTGAAAGTAAAAATAAAAATTATTTTGACTATAAAATCGCGTGAGGCATCGATACGCCTAGGACCGTGATATTTTGCATCATCATCAAATATGTATGTAGTTTAACCAACTAAGTTAATTAAATGCTTTTTTGCAATATTCCACAAAACTTAACCAGCAACTTAAGGGCAAAAGGAGTAGAACAGGCGAAGAGGCGGGTATACCTATAAAATTATTATAAAAATAAATTTATGTTATAAAACGTACAACTAAAAACATTTATTTCAAAAAATACATTTTAAAAACAGTGTAATTTCTTAATTTTTATTGCAAATGACACATTATATCCCTTAGCTTCTGGCCATTTTGCTTGATCTCCCCTTCAATCTTGTTCTCTTTGTAATTTTAAAAGCTCTTACGTCAGTACAGATCTGCTTTAATTGGTAGGTTATAAGTGTCGCTTAAACACACAAGGGTGAATGTATGCGAGCGTAGAATGACGGATGCCTTTACAAGCTGAAGAAGTTTTCAGTGGGGCTTAGGAAGTTCCGAGGTTCTCAAACTTTTCATCACTATAATACCTTGCGTACCGATTTCAAAAAATATCATCATGTCAGAAAATTAAAGATAAGTTAAAGGTACATCAAATCCTGATTGATTATCAGAGCACTAAATGTGAAGAATCATTTAAACCTTTTGATTACGACTAAAAGAGGTAGAATACAACCTCTTTTAGTCTTAATCAAATGTATTCAAATAAAAAAATATATACTGTCGGGAGTAATATGGAAAAATAATTATATTTTTCTTGAAAAAACGGCGAATCATTTTTGTGTAATCTTTCATGTAACAAAAGTGAAATATTAAATTACATTACTTGGTTAGCACTAACAAAAATCATCATCATAGAAAATAATTAAAAATTAAACTAAAAGTTTGAAATTCACTAAGCTGTAAGCGATAACATATCGTTCGCGTGAAAGATAAGTGTTTCACCCCGACTTTTTGCGCGATCTATTAAAAACGTCAAAAAGTATCTCATTGCACCCCACGTGCGACGTGACAGGGATTAGAGGAACGTGTGTTTCATTTACGTGACGATTTTGTTATGACTTAAATTACTTATGGAATATCTGTCCTTACGAAAATAGCCGTGAGCTCATATTACAATTTTATTTTTAACTAGTAAAACGTTCTGATTTTATTTAAATTAGATGAAAAAATAATAAATATCGATTTAAATTAGATGAAAAAATAATAAATATCGATTTAAATTAGATGAAAAAATAATAAATATCGATTTAAATTAGATGAAAAAATAATAAATATCGATTTAATTTAGATGAAAAAATAATAAATATCGATTTTAAAATTAGATGAAAAATAATAACAATCGATTTAATTTAGATGAAAAAAATAATAAATATCGATTTAAATTAGATGAAAAAAAATAAAAAATAATAAATAATTAATATATTTCTAACAGCTCTATGTCCAAGCGGGTTAAGTTGACTATATGTTGTCAAAACTTTGTAGCAAGGTCTGACCGTAAACGCAACGGTTGTGGGTACAATCTCCATTAAGAAGTATGATTACGTATATGGAAATCATTTTCTATATCCCCGGTCTGGGATAACAAATAGCGATGTTGGCTTCCATCATTTAACACACAATGCCTTAAAATGAATGGTAAGTGACTGAGTTACTAAGTACAATCTACCCCGCTATATGTGGTTGATGTGTAAAGCTAAAAAAGTGTAGTGTAAAAATGTAAACCAAATATCTGAAACGTAAATACTAAGTTGTAATAAATCCAAAAACCAAATGCGACATAACGTATAATTAATTGCTATTAATAAATAAAAAAATGAAACTCAATTTTAAATTCATATATAATAATTAATTAATTGAGCGTATACATACAGATTAGATTTAAATTATACTCTACTATAGTGGTAGTACATATATAAGTAGTACATAATATAGATATTCTCATAGTTTTAACCAGACTTTTCAACCTCTTTATATATTTTGTTTCTGCTCCTACTTAGAATTCAAATAAAGAAAATATATACAGTATCATATAATAGTTAAGTATTTAATTTACTAAATTAAACTAGTTAACTATTATATGTTACTTTATTTATAATAACAAATAAAAAATCTCTTTATTAATAAAAACGTTGCTATGTGACAAAAACCGTAAAGCTGAACAAAATAAATAAAAAGATAATCTTAATATTACATTCTTTTAAACAAGTAAGACGTGATTTGCTTACTTTATAAACACACAATAGTTTTATTAATGCTTAAATTAAATGTTGATACATTTACTTTTTCTTTAAGATTATCGATTATAATATAAAAAATCGATTATGCACAGATTTGCAAAATAGGACTCAACGTCCTTCTCGTTTTACCTAAGATGCCATACTTTATCACATTAACAATATTTTCATTTCATTACAAAATGTACGTACTCAATTTTTTTCTCTCTCTCTCTTACTTTAATTTATTTGGAAGCAAGAATGACCATATCGCTTAAATTTGTATTTTGAGTGTTACATAAATTAATAAGATACTCTAATATTTATTCAAACTAGACGCCCCATTGACACGTAGAATACTCGTTGCCATAACAACGCCTATGTACATTTATACAAAAGTGTGGGGTGTGCCAATCAACTTACATGTTAGTGTGTTTTTAATACTTATCATATAAAATCAAAGTATTTAATTTATTGTTGTGAAAAATATTGGCCTTCTGAGCTTTTTTCACATATCGTATCGTATAAAGATTAACACAAATTTATATATAAGATTTGGCATCTGTTTACATCCACATAATTTGCGTAAAAATGGTCGAAAGTTTTTCCTTCACTTATTGATATATAGATACTCACATTGGACTTGTATAATCAATATATAAAAAATGATCCACCGAACTACTGATTTGATTCTAGTTCAAAAGTAGTTCACACTTCACAAGACGAACTGTATTTATGAAATGGCTTCAGCAATTTTGTGAAGACTTTTAACGAATTGACCCAATTTGCTTCTTCAAGCTTAGTAACATTTATTTCTAACCAAGATAATATAGGACAATCAATAGAGTAGGTTAAAAGAAATTTAGTAATAAATAAATTACTATTTTAATCTTACAAGCTAGTTATTAGTATGCAATTCAGCTAACAAATGTATGTAATTCCGCTAACAAAAAGTGACCATGTGTCCGGTAGTCATCAGATAAAAAAAAAAGTATTATAGTTTTTTAATGTAAAAAGTACGCTTTAAACTTTCATACTATACAAGTATCGTGTTGTTATCAAATACGAGTCATTTAGAGATTAAAAGAAAAGTTACAGAAGAAGCTTTGCAAGATTGTTTTAATTTGTTTAGACAGATACAGGTCAAGCTAATAAAAGCGTGTTTATAAGAATAGAGGCCATAGTGGCGCAGTGGGACTGCGTCTGACTCTAAACGCGATTGGTTGGTTTCGATTACAAAAAAAGCTCTTTTGTTTTCAATAATCGACATCAGATGTTAAACTTTTTAAGTGTTTTCATTGAGTGATAGAAATATCCGACAGTGGTTTTAAAATGTCAACTCATGCAAGCTTATTGGGTGCAAAAATCGAGAGGTGATGTATTAGTAAAACGGAAAAAGTTTCGTGACTAATGGTGCTAGTTGATGAAAGGTTAGGACGAGGGAGATTTAAACAGCGGAAGCTAATCATAGCCCAATGTCTTTAGACTTAGGGTAAAATTTTGTTTATATATTTATATATAAATTGAGGCCATCGTCGCTCAGTGGGACAGCGTCTGCCTGTAAGCGCGATTGTTTGTAGCTTCGATTCCCACTAAAGATTTCTCATAAGTGGGAATCGAAGCTACAAAAATTATTTAAAAATATTAACATTTATTAACTCTGGTACCTAACACAAAGCGGCGTTCAGTTCCGTCACTCAACACGCAATGTCTCGATTTCGAGCGGAAAGTGAGAACTGCCTGTCGCGGGTGAAGCTAATAAATGTTTTTAGACACTATCCATAAATTATTATTAAATAATATCTCTATGGTATATATAGTTATTATTTATATATTTCATATAGTATCTGCTATGTATATTCACACCCCCAACCTTTCCTTACTTTGCTAATATTGCTTAAGGTTGCCTGGAAGAGATCGCATCGATCGATCTATTTTTTAGCGATAAGGTCTTGTAAAGTTTAATTTATTTCTGCATTTGTTTACGTTTCTGGGTGTATTATAAAGAATATTAATATTATTATTATATATTTCGTTTCTGTTAATAATATAAAAGTGAAAGATTGTGAGGAGGCACGTTGGACTCTTTTACGCAAAAACTACTGAACGAATTTAGATAGAAATTTGCAGTAACATTGCGTTATAAAACCCCATTTAAATAATGCGTCTCCTAATAATACAATAAAACTGATTTATGACTTAGCTAATTAAACGTTATTCTTTCTAATCTATCTAATCTTTAATTATACATGTTATATGTTTGTAAGTTTGTATAGTATATCGCTTTCTCTTTGCTTTGGAAATTGAGAAAACGTATAAGTTACTTATATAAGAATATATTGAACATGTAAATATTTTAAATATATACTTTCTCCTATTTGCAACTGCAGAAGGATGGCAAACGTTTAGTGTGTTAGCATATAAAGAATGCATAATTTATACACTCTAATTATACATAAATAATTTTTTTTAAGCCATCCTGGCGCAGTAGTTGGTGTGTTTCGCAAAATTTGTTCTTTATTTCTCTGTAAAGATGGTGTTGAGTTCCAACATTCAAAGGTCAATGTCGCGATGTCAGGCAGAAAGTGAAGAACGGAGTGTCGTGACACTAGGTTCTCTTTCATTACTCTGCATTACAGAAAAAACATCAAATAAAGCAATTATATAGCGTCACTATTTTTACTTAGCGTGAGAATACAATGAGTACATAAGGAAGATCGATACAGTCTAGCCTGTTACTAATGCCTACAGTATCATTACTTATAGGTTTCCTGTTAGACTGCTCAATAATTACAGCATGGCGCACAGCTCACTCAATAGAGTCTGGCTGGTAATGGGTAATTCTACAGATATCCCCTAAAGTGATTACCGATATAAAACGAAATACTATACTTGGTTATACATATATATTTTTTAGAAAATCATAAAAAATATAACATAATTATAAAATATTATAAAATAATAGATGAATATGAAAAAAAAAGATTTAGCAAAATATTTTCAAAGACATACAGAGTTTTTAGAGCTGATTTGCAGAATGCTATTATAATCATGCTATTTTTCACCAGATCGAGAAATCTGGAGACAGAGAGAACCTCATATTAATACTCTCCGTTTTCAACTTTCGGCCTGAAATCGAGACATTGCATGTTGAGTGGAATTCAACCCTATCTATCTGTCCCACTGAATCACGACAGCCTCTATATATAGTGAGATTGTAATATCATTAAATAGCCTAAAATATTTTATATATTTATTTAATATGTAATATAAGTACTAAACTGAACTTTGAAATGACACTATTTTAACCGGATCAATCGTGTATATTTTGGTATTCAGGTAGAAACACCTGTGACCACGGACTACTGTAAAGTGTTCAAAACGTCGTGTCGGGTTTTCTAAAATGTATTTTTTAATATCAAAATATAGGCGACTAATCTGGTTAAAAATGTAACTAACATTTCGAAATGTGTAAAAACCGAGAAAATCCAGGACTTATTAAGCACTTTACTATCACCTGTATTATATTGTGCGTGAATTAATATCTCATGTTCAACAATCTGGCTCGCCTGATTGTCGGCGACTTATCAATTAATTGCGCGCTATTTGGGCTCATATATTGCGACATTGCTGTCGGTTCTATTGTATGTGTTATGATATAATACAATAATTATAATAATTTACTACAGTTACAAATTAGGCATATTGCCATTTGTTATTAAAGTAAATAATAAAGATGGCCATTATTAATGACATATGTCATCATACATTATTCAATGATTTGTAAATTTTACGATAATCTGTTTATGATTAGCATCACACTTTTTCCAACGTAGCAGGTTAGTCACTCCGTTCTTTACATTTCGCCCATAATTGAGACATCGCGGCTTTAGTGGAACTTAACACCGAGTTTTTTCATACCAGAGCGGTGAAATTAAAAAATAATGATGCGTTGCGCCACGATGATCTCTAGTATTCTTTTTCATTTTATATTTTCTTCATATTTTTTCATGGCAGAATGGAGAGCTAAGATTATAATAGAAATTTTGCTTTTATAACAAAAACGGCTCCTAATATACTAACATAGGCGCTTGGAATGGTCATGAATGTTTGATAGCCACACACAGTTTATATAAAATATATATACGTCAAAGCAATTTCTGAATAAAAGATTTTTTATAAAACTTCAATTTGAATAAAACGTTTCATATCAATTGGAGCAACATGTAAGATGTACCAACATTAGTGGTAACAGTCAAAGAGATCTTTCTCTCTCTGACATCAATAGTAATGTCTAGAGACGGATGCAAACTAAGTGTGCAGACTAGGTTTAATGGCATCAGTTTCCTGGTACAGGTAAGGTTGTACTTTTTGAAGCCACACGTTAGTAATAAGTCCAAATCCCATGGTTACGATTTGCATGAAAAATGTCAATACTTTACTCAGCCTCATTTCCATTTCATTCGATTTCTATTTGCTTACGAATTATTAGTTTATTTAAGTCGTAAATTGTGTACAATCAAAGTTTTCAGACGATGTCGGAATCGCGTGCCCGGTGACAGCCCCAGATTGCTTTTGTACGGTATAGCTATTGAAACTATAAAAAAGAAGAAACGAAAACTGTCCAAATTGGTTTTCTGTCCAATGTAAGGTCTCTTTTATTACGTGGCAGTATGAAAAGAATTGCATGCAAGACTGGAAAGGAAAATATACGGTATTAGTTTTAATATCATCCTCTTCGATACGGAAAACGTATTCCATAAATATTTAAATTATATTGAATTTAAAATAAATATCAAATAAGACAGAGCATGTGAAATGTTTAGTATTCACTTAAGTTTATTAGCAAATATAAAGAGGAAGCTCTGTCTACATCCAAGCCCATTAAGGCCTTATGGAATCTTCCATGCACTTCTTTTAATTTTCATACAACGACGCGATTGGGAGTTGTAAGTACTTCAGGTCTACGTCAGTTCTTTTTGCTCATGTACCCACACTTACGCAGGCATACGCGGTGTTGGGATCACAAACAATAAAGTCACCCGAAAGTAGCTAAGCGACGTCTGGCAATAAACTAATACTGCGTTTCGACACGTCGGACGATCGGACATTTTTGTCTGAAACCGAAATTACAGTGGCTGAAACTGACCGTAATTAAAACCGAGCTTTCGGTCGGTGACTAATTTTTTTTTTAAGATTTTCCACCAAGTTCGGTCACTTACATAAGCCCAACTGTGTCGAAAGTGTGTAATTTCGCTTGTATATATTTTTAATATAAATAAATTTCTACCAACTTTCGATATTGTTCTAATGTAGTGAAAGTACGGAGGCGGGTATCAAATCACAATTACCTCATTCCGGTCTCACCGTCAACGT
Organism: Podotricha telesiphe; assembly: GCA_038994665.1. Lineage (NCBI taxonomy): Eukaryota > Metazoa > Arthropoda > Insecta > Lepidoptera > Nymphalidae > Podotricha > Podotricha telesiphe. Next base: position 221,395 of record JAOYRR010000334.1, read on the forward strand.
CCCGTGTTAGACATTAATGAAAATAATGAAAACGTGTATATGCTGATCGGTAGAAAACCATAAAGCAGCTCAAGGGACTTAACTGACCTGAAATTGTGATAAGTTCAGATTTCATAGTAAATATTTAGGTTTATAGTTAGTCATCGTGGCGCAGTGGGATAGTGTCTGATTATAATCACGATTGGTTGTGGATTCAATTCCTACTCTGTAGAATGATCACAATTTAGTTATTTTCATTTCTTCCCTCTGTTCAACAAGACAAAGCGCAGCGTTGAGTTCTGCCACTCAATACGCAATGTCTCTATTTCAGGCGGAAATTAGAGAACGTAGGCTCTTTCTGCCACTGTGTTATGTGGAGATTTGTTTACAGTATAATAATTTAAAACTTGATAAAGATATTGTAATTCTATGTACTCATGCCAATGATGGTGGTGATGATATTGGCACTCAGTTTTATAATCACCATGCTCTCCAGTTTTATCGAATCAGTCCTTGAAAGTATATTTTAATTTAAATATATATTTTTCAATGATCCTTAACTCGCAACCATCATGAGCCTTTAGTACACAACGCTAGCATTACCTATATACATACTTTAACGCTAGTATATTTCCACATTTCACGTTATGGCGTAGCCAAGTTGAGTAACGTTTTATTCTTCAAGTTGTATACGTTTGTATTATATGAATACTAGCTGCACGCGCTCGCAGCTTCGCCCGTGTGAACTATAGCAGATTCGTATTATCGGCGGCCTTTTCCTAAAAAAATAAATTTACTGGAATATCTAAACAAAAATGGAAGAGTAGCCTATGTTTATACTCAAGCATCTCTATATAAAATTTCACCCCAATGGGTTCAGCAGTTTGGCCGTGTAAATTCGTAGATAGCTCGAAGCTCTATGAAAATAATCGTATCAAAATGTCAGTAATTACTTTTTTTCATCTTCACGCATAGAGGTATTAGTGTCATGACACTCCGTCAGTCTGATTTCGAGACAAAGCGTATTAAGTGGACGAACTCGCAACGCCGAGCTTTGTCTTAATTTAAATTTAATCATACCCCCGAGTAACAATAGAACCCACAACCATTGCGCTTAAAGTCAGAGACTGTCTTACTGCGGCACGATGGCTCCAATTATGCGTAATAATAAATAACCTATCCCAGGTACGGAATTCACACTATGTAAATGCATAGCATTTAGTCTAGAAACATTTAGAGTAACGATATTGCGAAGTGACTCCCACTTATGTAATACTTGCAATTAATTAACCGGGGCAACTAGACTTGTTCGTCGATTGCATACTGATGTTGCCGTGATATATTGTTTAACGGCAGAAATAATTTTAGACAGAAATTATTATAAATTATTTTATATATTTGCCTCGCATCATGAAATAATATATAGACCACGAAATTAAATCACAATAAGATATACAATTACCGGATTTAAATATATAATAATAAAATATTGTTAAATATATATTTAAATCCGGCTTATTTTGCATATAAAGCTACTAATTGTCATTTACAAGTTGGTTGCATTATGATCCTTGCTATATAATTGGCGTTGATGACCTGTTTCCTCAAAAATAGACACCGATTACAATAAATATATGAATATTTAAAACTAACCAAGAAGTTAAAGACTTCCTCATTAATATGAGTATAAAAATGTTTTAAAAAATTAAAATATATTTTTTTATCTTGGTAGTTTCATAGATTGGTCGCGTTAACCACTACAAAGTACAGCATCCAAGAAAATCAGAGAAGTAAGATTTATTAATAAAAAAAATATTGCAACTGCGATTAAAATCAGTGGTCTGCTGGACAATATGACATAAACTTACTTATAAATGATAAATATGACATAAACCTAATTCAATTATATATATAAACATAAATCTTATTACGTAAAATTAATCATTACATTCTTTGCAACGAGAACATTTTGGAACTCCTAAGAGTTATTATATTTAAACTGACATAACATATTAAAAATAACTGAGAGAATAAGTTTTACAGTTACATTAAATATTCCTTGTGTCCCATTCAGCTTTTTAAGTTAAGTGCCATAGTATTTTCTATGCCATACGTTAAATTTAATGAAATAAACGTATTATTATTATTTATAACGATTTTCGTTCAGATGATAGTTTTTTTTGTTCTTACTTACTTTCACGTCAAGTGTACTAGAATTCCCAAATAAATTGACATGGACAGAACCTAGGCACCTGAACAAAGATGTGTGGGTGTCGATGAAAAAGAAATGAAATTGGTTGGAAAAAATTTAATTTATTAACACATTTTTATACAATACTTCCTTTCTAAATAAAGTACCAATATAGTACGACAAAAATCAGTATTCTACAATTATTTGTTGCTCAATTTTCCAAGTACTTATTTTTATATTGTCCATTGGCTCCCAACTTCAAAGTGGCATGTGCAATCGTTCAAGTGTTATTATGTCATAATAGTTGCGTTAATATCGCATACCACTTTCTGTGACATTTAATATTTTATTGAAATGCATTATTTATATACCAATTATTTAAAAATTTTACATTTATTGCAAATAAAATAATATTTTTGCGTAAAGTCTATTAAAATTATAACAAATGTATAAAATTTTTAATTATTTATGCAATTTTCTTTTCATTAAAATTTATATTTAATAGTAAGTTTTTTTGTAAATACTGATCTAGGCGTGAATTTTCTTGGTAAAGTCTTTTATACTGCTTATATAATTAATTAATTAAAACATTTAATTATCTTCGAAAAAATCATCAGTTAGTGGTACTTTACTGATCTGATCGTAAGTATACGTGCTAAAGAACCTTTGTGTGACATTCATGGCATAATCTATTGCATAATCTAAGATGGGACCGCCGAACTCTTGGGCTACTAGTTGCGAATTTGAATTTAAGACTTCAAGTATGTTTGCACCTGTAAATGAAAAAACCATTTAGATTATTATATTAAATAATTGTTGGGTAGATACTTTAAGTGAATATTATATTTAAAAAAGATAACGTCATTGAATCGTTGGCGAGTTTGACATTTTACTAATTTAAAGCGATAGTTTTGGATTCAAATACGATACGATGAATATTCACGTTTGTTATGTACGTTTTCCAGGTCATCAGGGCCAAGGCCAATTGTGAAGTAAAGCGCCACGCTGTAAGTAGCGAATTTTGTTCTGCAATTTTGTTCCACAGCCAGTTTCTTAATACTATCACGATGATGTAATTTTTTTTTTAATGAAAAATACAGCTTCACTATTTTTTCGCATAGCAGAATAATCGGAGAGACCTTAGTGCCAGGGCTCTCTGTACTCTTTGTTCTTTTCACTATATTTCTTTATGAAATAAAGATCATCAAACTTACTTATCTGCGGGCTCCCTCTGAATAAGTTGGTAAGGTTTAATTTAAGGTCAGAACCATAATCAGCCTTGTACTTATACGAGTTTATTTTGTAATGACCTTCGCCATTTTCATCTTTAACAATCTTTTCCCGTACTTCTAAACGTATGTGTTGGTTCCCTAAAGTTATAACGAAAATATTAATTTAAGCATGATAATTTTAAAAATACTATATATATAATCTCGAATCGAGTGGAGTTTTACTTACATATTTTAATTTTGGCATAACCGTCAGTGTCCAGATTGAAGAGAAGGATTCTGCCTTGGATGCTGTATTGTCCTTTTATGGTGAAATTACAATGAATGTCGAAGATAAATGTACGTTTTGCTCGTTGTGATCTGATAAAAATAATCTGCGTCATAATTTTTTAAGTACAACCAACAATCATTTATTCTTTTTTATTTTAGTATGTTGCAACAAGCTTCTTTATGAGAATTGTAATGTAGCTCGATAAAGTAGCTTAGTCGTTACGTCGGCTTCCAAAAGGCACATGTTCAAATCAAGCAGCGCGTTAAAAAAAACATAATATGAAAGTTCCTTAAGCAGTCTTACACTCCGGACACACTATAAGAAACTTTCATGTTATATTTCAGTTTTCTTTGCCTAGCAGATTCGACTGTGTTGTGTGTCAGTCACTCAATGAGTAACGTATTATAAATATTGATATACATTTCCTCTAGTGACATATCACTATGCTCTTTTAATTTAAAGGAAATGCAAGTGCATCGAATTTAGAATGGTTTTTGAAAATCATTCTAGTTGACCTTTACGTGTTTATTTTATTCAAGAGCCGTTCCAATTTCTAGCAAATGGCTAGTTTATTAGATTTCTCGGTAGGAAGCCTGCTATTACATGGTAGTTGAATTATGTTGAATCTTTTGTAATAGAGGAAGTTCGCAGATATCATTTTTAGCATTTTTTATAGTGTTAATCACACTCGTAGGAAATTGAAGAACTAATTTTTAGAAAACGTATAAAAATTTTTAAAAATATTTTTTTCGTACATATAAATTTAATTAGCTAGTAACTCCTACAACCGTCTCATATTAATATTTCATTACGGTATGCAGTTAGAGATATACTGTCTGTATCTGGACTGTGGGACTGTAAGTTAAAATTTGTATTTAAAATTATTACCTAACAATGTTATTTTTTTTTTAATTTTCATTAATTCCTTTTACAGACTTGCTTGTGCGATTATTGCATATTTGGAAGAGTGATTTATTTTAATGAATCTAATCAAATCTCTTTATTGTTTTCTGTTTAATTTTATTTAATAGTATTTTTTTTCTTCTTACACATTTCATAACGTACATTCAAGTGTCGATCAAAGTTAAAATATTATTCATGTATTCGAAAAACGAAACAGTAATGTGTGGTTTAAAATTAAGGTCAAGGAAACGAAAAAAGTAAATATCTTCTTATAAATAAGAAGATATTTGCTTTTTTATTTGCATATATCTCCCACCTTTTACAGACCTAAAATGTAATAAAAATAGACCTCTTTAAATACTGTAAAGAGATATATTTTAGAGACCTGCACCCACTGCACTTAACTGCAAACCAGGCCATATTCAGTCAAACAAACCTATGGAGTTCATTTTATACATTGTTTGAAAATGTAACTGTAATTAATTATTACGATATTGGAAGAAATTTTTCTTCTTCGTTAAATTTGCCTTACTCTTGACTTAAATTCAAATAGATTTTCATGTAATATAATCGTATAGATTGTGGATTTCTTACTGAATATTATGAAAGGACGTGAGAAATATTTTGTTTATTCTCTAATAGACGAAAGAATCAATTTAAAATACTAAAATAAATAAATATTACGTACGACACTTTGTCTGGTATACAAGTGCTTAAACCAGATAATTTCCCATTGTGAAATGTCATTTTTACGTTTCCAGGAAGATTCATAGTAATGTTTCTATCCAGGTATAAAGGATCGAGTGCTGGAATTCCAGCCTCTGAAATTCCATTCACAACTCCTGGAATAGCATCGAGTGTGGCCTTTGTGAAGCATTCGTCTGTTAACTCAGCACATGGGTGGATGAAATCCGCTGTTAAAAAAATTGATTAATATTATAAATAAAAAAAATATGTCTGACTGTAAGCGCGTTTGGTTGTGGGTTCGACTGCCACTCGGGGTAGAGTTTATATTTAAAATAGTTTCATTTCTCCGCTCTGGTACTTAAGACTAAGACAAAGTAGGATTCCGACATTCAACGCGCAATTCTTCAATTTCGGGCAGAAAATAAAGAACGAAGTGTCTTGACACTAGGTTCTCTCTGACTGTACTGGTACCTGCTATGCGGGGCAAAGAGTGAAGCTGAATAAAATTAATATAATCGGAGATAGTGAAATTGCGAATAAAATTGGTAAAATAAAAAATACTAAGAAAACAAAAAACAACTGCAAGAACAACGTGCAAAATTTTATTATAAGCTAAAGAAATCATATATAGAAATAGATAGTCATATTGTGAAATCAAAATGAATAAATAATAATTAATAAAATGAAATTGATTAATATAATATTAAAAATATTCTTTATTCATATAGACTGTTGTAAGCATTTTTGAATAGTTTTTTTTAAATGTATAAGTTTTAAAATGCAATTCAGAAGCGCACCACGGTAGCATTTGTGAAAGGATGTAATAATCTTATAAATAAATAATATTTTTGTTTTTACATAACTTGGCATTGAGTGAAAAAGATTTATATTAATTTAAATCATTTTGAAACTTTATCTCTTTTATTAAATCTACGATTCGATATTAAAAATACAGGTTTCTTGTGAAACTATGTTTAAATTATGCACCATTCGGTGATAATTGGCGAAACGTATAGGATTTGTAATACATATATTAGTGTGCCAGCGACTGTCTAAGATCTATTTTTTGTTTAAAAGCACCTACATATAACCTTTAAGCTTTTTTACGATTAATATATAAAAAAATGTGATATTTCAAAAAATTGTTTAGCATAAGTATAATGCCAGAAATAGAGGCCACCGTGGCGCAGTGGGACAATATCTGACTGTAATCGCGATTGGTTGTGGGTTCGATCCCATTCGGTGGAACGATCATAATGTAATTATTTTCATTTCTCTTCACTTTGGTGAACAAGACAAGGCGCGGCATTGAGGTCCGCCACTTAACTAAAGAAACACGGGCTTGACCATTTATTTGTCATCCTGACCGTTCAACTTACATCAAGTTAATCTTCTAAGAAAATATTGTATTACCATCGGTTCCGTATGCAATGTTTTAAGCAAATCGAACAGCGAAAATTCTAAATCTCCAATCAAAGCGAATCGGTGAAAGGTCAAAATTGTGATGCAAGATTTTACATTGATTGACAGATGGAGCTTGTATAAAAAGTATGTCAATTCGCTTGAGAACCAAGCTTTTGGCGGTGAGAGACTTTTGGCGGATCGTTCATAAGATCCGATATCCATGTGGGTTCCTTCCCCAATATATATATTTTTACTTTAATATTTCATCAAAATTCATGTAGTCAGATTCCAAGATTAATAAAAACCCAAGTGTGTAATTTTTCAAATTCATTTGCTAGTATTTAGTACCAGACTTGTAACAAATTTTACTACACCTGCTACGTTTAATCAACATATACTGGCATTTTATTTAATTCAAGTCAACTCAATTGCGTGGACATCGTAATTTTACAGGCAAAAATTGTAAATCTCTAAAAGTAAACAATGATTTCCTTAAATATTTTCCCTGACGTGAACCAATAACATAGTTATGCATATAGAAAGAAAAAATATATATAATACATATGTGTGAAAAAATATATATAATATATAAAATACATTAAAATAGTGCAATCAGTGAAGAAAAAGTAAATTTTCCATACTATACATTTTTATTTATTACTTAAACATACATACATATTTTATAAGCAAGTAAGCTTAAATGCTAATTTGTAACTACCGTATAGGGTTCAAGAATTATTACTACTTATTTTGAAATGTTGTAACTTTTTTATTTATCAACCGATTTAAATGAAATAATCACTAAATGTTAAGTTAAGTTACAATAGTCAAAGCTGCATCAAAATCGATTAAGCCGTTTCTGAGATTAGCGTGCACAAACGTACAGACAAACAGATAAACAGAAAAGAAAATTAAACATCATTGTTTTGGGTTCTATTATATTGATAAATACCCCCAATTATACATTTTTTCATATACGAGTATATTCTATGTAAACATAGCGATCAGTTACACTTTTATTATACGTAAAGATTATAAATTTATATTTATTTTATAATTGAAATATTAAATTTATTTTCTGTGCGACATGTCTTCGAGTGGATTTTTTTGTAAAGTTAGCAGTGTATTATTAGTGTTAATAATGTCATAATAACAAATTAATTAAAAAAGAAAGACGCAAGTTTACGAAATACGGTTGAAATATTTTAGCGTTATTCTATCCGGGCAGGGAAGGCAATTTCATGGTTTAAAAAATATTGTATTGTAGTGGAACTCACGCGTATGAGTTTTCAAGCTAATCGGACGGCAAGAGATGCGTCAAAATAATATCGTAGTGGGTCAAAACAGATGAGACAGGAAAATAGGTATATATGCAGGTAAATATATAAAACCATTATAAAAACACATTTAATTCTATATTAAGATTCGAACAATAGCAAATATGAATAGAATAATGAATTGTTAATAATTTGTGACACAGTTACAAAATAAGTAAGGTTTTAGTTGATTTGGCTAAAATTTACTTTTGTATATATCTAATTAATATTATAGTAAATGTTTTTTTTATAATGATATATTAGAAACAAATGATTTATTTATCAATACGTTATTTTAATAGATTTCTCAAAAACTTACGTAAAGGAACCAATTGTAAAGTCTGGTGGAAGCAAAGGCACATTATCGTTATTCCTAGCGCGGTCAACATATCGACAAGTCGAGTCATATTAAAATATTAAGAACAGAGAAAAACAGCAGTGCCACATACGACGCGTTGTGTGCGAATGGCTTTATGTCTTTCCCTTACTTGAATTTCGAAGTTGCAATTAAAGAGTGTTTCAAGGATTTACGCTGCGGCTTCGTTTGAGCGACGTTAGCGCTTCTATAATTTACTACTACTACAATGACTACTATAAAATATATTCTAGTATAATTTGTTATTTTTATTCATGTAATTAATATTTAAAGTAATACACTTTAGGCCTGCATGTAGTTGGTTTTCCAGAAGTTAAAGACCATATCGTAATCCATATTTCGATAATATATCTATTTATTATCCATTCTGTTTAATTATTTACTATATCAAGTATAAAAAAAAATGTGGATTTTTTTATCTTCCAGTAGTTTTATATTTTGACCTAGTAATGTTATCACTGTTCAATCGTTTAGGAACTCTGAGTAAGTGCTGTCCGATCCAAGCACTGTGATTTGTGTTACAAAACCGGAGACATAAAAGTATAATTGGACAAAACAATAAAATATGACATTTCCTTTTCCTCGACGGTCGCATCAACCATGCTGTGTTATGCGGTGTGATTATATACTATTAACTTTTGCAGGTTGTCAAGACACTCCGTTGTACACATTCCGCCAGAAATAGAGATATTTCGTGCTGAATGGCGGAACTCAACGCCGCGCTTGGTCTTGTTCACCAGAGCAGAGAAATGATAATAATTAAATTATCATAATTTCCCCCACTGGAAGTCGAATCCATAGCCAATTTCGATTACAGTCAGACACTGTTCCACTGCGCCATGGCCTCAGCAAGAATATGTTCATAATCAGTAGTTTTAATTTATTCAGATTTCCTCAAAATTTCCTAGAAAGTTTCTTGTCAAAAGTGATTCGGTATATATAATACCAAATTGATAATGAACGAATGTAGAAAAATAAGTAAATTCAAAGATAAATATTAACTGATCTTCAAATGACCTTTTGTTTCTCAGAAAAATCTTATTTATAATTCATTGTTGCTCGCAAATTTTTGCATTTGCAACTTTATATTTATTTACCTATACTCACCTTCTCTTTAAATGCAGCCTTCTTTTCACCTCCCCTGCACTTTGTCATTCCACCACCATGTCTCCCTGTTGATGACCCGTCCCCCCCTAGCGAGGCTAAGAACTCGCTTACCGTAGTAATTGCTGACTGGGCTCGGTCCCAAGTTTCCTGAGCAGTTTCGGTGTTAGTCAATAGATTTTGACTCTCAACCTCTGCCAGAAAGTCCGTCTGCATCGGTCCATTCAGCAACCACCACTTGATTCTAGGTTTAAGTTTCTCAGCTCCTTTCTGTTTCGGAGTAACGACGTAGTCCATGACAAGAAGAGGATGTTGGGCCGTCAGGCTTTCACCACGAATGACTTTACAGTTAGTCACCTTGCTGATATGACACCGTCTGGTCAGCAGATAATCAATTTAAGCTAAGTGGGACCCACTCTTATACACGTATATAGCAAGTAGAACTTCCTCCCAGAATGTGACCTTTTCGGCCCCGCTACAGCCCGCCTGAGGCGCATAGGCGCTGATTAAGGTAGATATTACACCCTCAATCAGTACCCTCACACGCATCAAGCAATCGCAGAGCCGGTCACAGATAGCAATACATCACTGCACACTACACTGGACCCAACGTCTTATGAAACATCTTCTAGTTCTCTGCATCGTCCGGTTAGGAGCCAATATTCCACGTTGCAAAGCGGAGTTTCCAGCTGTCCATTAAAGTAGCGAAGAGTGGTTTTAATGAAGCGATTGCCATCTGGCCTCCAAACCCGGGAGTTTAACGGGTAAAACTAGGTAAAGGAGGAGGGGAAAGAGGGAAGGAAACTAGGTACGAGGGTATAAGGACACCACTTTCATGGATTGGATAGGAGTATGATAGTGGTGGCTCGAGGTTGCGTATCCGTATGCCCAAGACCAGTTATAAGTGTAAAATAATTTATCATATTATTACTGTAAGCAACTAATATGTATATAATTACATAATTAATCCAATGTTTATAATAGATACATGAACTGGTTGTATTTTGCTTGCACAATAAAAATGTGTATGATCTAATTATAAAATTCGAGATTTTACAAACAAAATGAATTAATGTTTATTGGCTGCGCCTTAATTGATATCGATTAATAATATCCAGGGCAGGGCTCCAATATGGCAGAGAAAATCTATTATTTAGAAATTCCGGTCTGAACTCTCCGCCTGTTTTGAAAGGTTTTGCGTGTTGCGTGCGTGTCAACTTATTATACCACAACAGAGCCACGTTTGATGCAATGAGTAATCTAATCTAGTGTCAATACACCTCACTCTCCGCTTTCACACGAGTTTGAAACATTGCATGATGAGTGGCGGAAACGCCGAGCCGCCGAGCACTGTTTTATCAGACCGGGGAAATAAAACTTAATAACACTTAACTTAATAACACTTTTAATTGTAAAATAACTTATAATTTATAAAATAACTTGAATATAATGTTCTTTCGAGTCGGCATCAAACCATTAGGTAATATAAATGTTATATATATTTTGAATATTATTACAACTAATTTTCCATGACACACACAGTTTCCCCCTTTTCCCCTATATCAGGGTAGTCAGAGAGAACCTAGTGTCAATACACTCGTTGCCCGAAATCAAGACAAAAAGACAATAATAGCATGTTAAATATAACCATTCCCTCCGATGGGAATCGAACCCACAATCAATCATTGTCTTAACATTTTTTTTTATCATTTAAAATTCAAATTATTTCAAGCAAATGATCTTTTGTAACCTAAGCACTTTTAAAGCACCTATATTAAAACTAATATTTATTTTATGAAATATAAATATAGACCGGCAGTTTTCGCAAGCAATTAACACTGTCATAAAAAATGTGTAGTCACAGTTAATAGACGTATAGTACTACTTACATATATCTGCACACATAAGTGATTTTAACAAGAAATCTTCGTTCTATAACGTAGACAAATAATCAATATTTCCATATAATCTAAATCTATGTGCGCAGTTAAATTAGCTAAAACAAACTCATATTATAATTAATGAGAATTATTCACGCAAACATAAGAAGCTTTACTAAATTATTTAGTTATATTGGTTAAATTTTAAAATGTTTATAGACTGAAACATAGCAGAAACATATATTATTCTGCACTACACACTGCTAGGCATAGTACCCTCCCTTTCCTACTGACTGTAATCGAGTCGGTATAATCGAATCGTGGTCATACTTGTGAACCATATTTTTTTGTCATAAGCGGCAAATAGAACGGCGTTGAGAACTGCCATTTAATACCTACACAAGCTAAAAAAATAAAAAAGTATTTTCTTACTTTAGTATGTGTTTGATATAAAAGCTTCAACTACACCCATATTTTAACTGACAGTTCCTTATAATTTTAACTATAAGGTAACCCTTATAGTTTTTTGAAACACTGAACCATACGTATAACGAGATTTACCGGCGTAAGTATTGCTTGTGTATTGTGTAATAAGGCGCGTCGACATCATTACGTTGTCATTTGAATGTCACCTTTAAAGTGTCGTATTAAAAATCAATTTCGTTTGTTAATCATTAAGGCATAATAGCACAGACAGTCCTTGACATAATGACGTAAGTAAAGTAAACGTTGTCTAACTCTAAGCCATTGTTGGACGTCAACATTTTTAATCCATTGTTTTCCTTCAAGAAAAACAAAGATTTGCACTGTCCTTGCCCACTTGTACTAATGCCTCCTCATGTCAGGGTTCATGTGAATAAACACTCGATTTATACTGTAGAGTTGTTTCTAAATATTCTAGGTTGTGTCGTTTCTTGTACGTTTAAAAAGAATCGCTGGAGTAAGTTTATTATACTAAAAATTAATAAAATACTTAACAAAGTGAATGAATCTAAAGGACTTATGCTGATGACGTCCTGTTATCCTTCATCAGGAACATAAGGTTCGTAAAAGGGATTTCCACTCCTTTTTCTACAGCCTCCAGGTCTTCCTAGCTTAGACCAACGGAAGCTGCCTCCTTTTCAACAGATCGCCTGAAGGTGGTTATAGGGCACCTGGATTTTCTCTTACCATTGGCTTGCCACCCAAGAACTCAAGAGAAAGAATTTATAAGTGACGAATGTTATTTGTAATATAAATAAGATATAATAATATATAATATATATAAGATGATTCTAAATTAAAAACTAATAAACAGAACAATGTGCCAGTATATCTTCTATGCCTTAGTCACAAAATGCGAAGGATATATAAAAAATGTATTTTTTTATATATCCTTCGCATTTAACAACAAATCAACTGTATTTAATAATATATTTTGTTATTTTAGTCTTCCTGGCATTTTAAACAATGTGTCAAAATTCAATAAAAATTAATAGAAAACTAAAAATAATAATTTGCGAGGACATTCTCTACGAAAAGTCTCCTGATTTATAACTGCGTCATTTCTCTAATTGTTATAGATATTTTTTGTCAAAACATATTTGTTGTAATACAAATTTGTTGTCAAATAGTTATTTATAGTGTGTTCAGAAATTTTCTTATAAAGCTAATAAATATTAATTAAAATCAAACTATTGATTGCATTCATTATTATACATCGTTATATTATGCGGCCGAATTAAACTTATGCTAGGTCTTTTAATATTCCATAGTATAAGCTATTGTAGTTGCTTAATATTTAATTTTCGAATGCATCTAGTTTAACATATACCCATTATTGTCATTATGTATCTCTCGAAAAAGTTATCGGGTTCAAAAGAACCCGGTCCTTTGGAATGCTTACGTGGAGACACAGGTCTAACACGTATAGGTTATGCGTTAGAGATAGCAATCTATTTTAATGTGACGCTCAGCCGGGATTGGAATTTGGATGGACTGAGTACTGGGTTATTGTATTAGACTGTGCGCCTTTTCAAGAGTCTCAATTGAACGATTTGCGGACGGTGAGTTGCTTCCCACTAGATGGGCCCCCACAAAGCGGCGTAATGCCTTGGGCGCAACACTAGTGTGGTCGGCTAAGGGTGTCGAGAGGTGTGCACCGGTTTCACCATCACGAGAGCGCTCGTTAGCGTATTTTAGCGTTATTACGTAGATTGGGCACTTCCACCCTTCCGAGCATATATCTCTTGCACTACACTCTGCCAGCCAACAACGGCAAGCCAGAGGGGGATAAATGTCAATTCGCGACGTGTGGGGTCGCCACTCCCCAACAGCTCGCCACAAGCTGCCCTGTTATGCCTTGATTTCTTTATGTTTTCTGACCTTTAAACCTTCCAACGTCTACAAATATTTTGTAACCAAAATTAGCAAAATTGGCCCAACAGTTCTCGTGTTTTAGCAAGACTACAAATGTAATTTCATTTTTATATATTTAGATACTTTTAATTTCGTTTTCCGCTTTCCAGCCATACTTAAAGACAGTATATGGTGGTGGTGCGTAACGCTGCAGCTTATCTTACCAGACAGAAATTGGAGCAAAAATTATATGTTATGTACAAGTTTCACATGGGTGAAAATGGGTGCAGTATCCAGGAGACAGTAATTTATGACGTAAAAACTTCATAAATATCAGATTTTGTCGAAAACTGACAATAATAGCCATAAATTCCATTTTTTTTATTAGGGAGCCCAAAAATCATTTTATATAGTAATAACATTTCTTGTGTTATATTAGATTTGCGCGTCACGTGACCGCACAAATTTAATATGATAAAACCGAATCGAAACTGAAAAAACCATACCTGTTGTATAATTCGGAAATACAGTAGTGGTATTGGGTATTTATGATTAGTTCGAAGTATTTTTTTGTATGTAAATTTAATATTACATTGATTAAATGTTTCGACGCTGAAAAATTAAAAAAGCTTTTCAATTTCTTAAGTATGTGACAGAACACTTTAATAACAATACCTATATATAATTAATTAAAAAAATGTTTATTAATAACATTCTCTCTTGCCAAACGATTGTTCGTAGAATACTCTTTGGGCAGCAGAAATTTGTAAAGATCTCTCTACAGAGATGCTAACAACAAATATAAGTTGTAATAAAGCGTATAAGAATTTCGACGCAGCGGGATGTAGAACGCATGGCTTAGTGGTCAGAATGTTTGAATGCTTTTTAAGAGGCGCAGGTTCAAATTCCACTGCCTTAAAAATTTTATACGTTTTCTAAATATATGTTTTTCAATTAAAAAGTGTTCGATGGTCTAAAAAATTCCTGGGTATCATCAACTATATGTATACCAAAATTCATTATTGAAAAAAAAACGGTAGCCATGTTGTTGGTGCCAATTTGATTCTCGAAAGATGTAGATATGGCAATAACATATTCAAATGCCTATCAAAATTTGGCGATGGCTAGCGGCGATATTATACAAGCTATTAATATTAAGCTTCTGATCTTCATCTCAATCTTCTCCTCATTCTTCTCATCTCTTCTATCCTTATTATGTTTTTTCAAGCATATTTAATTCTATAAAAATAATTCGTGTTGTATGGCTAAACTTAATATGGAATTTTCTGGCGTTACGGAACTGAATTTTTTTGTGGATTTTAGTATACGTATACATGTGCCTTTTGAAGGCGAAAACAAGGAGTAATCAGCTTATTTTTACTTCTAGTATTTATGCCATGTCTATCACTGTCTTTGAAATGATCGTGTATATTTTTGAGGATACACGTTTTTTCAGGAGCTCCCTTATCCAATGTTGTAATATCTGCAGGATTGCCCCAGAGTAGTATTCCACAGGATAAGATACTATAATAAACAAGTCGGGCCGTATTAATGTCTGTAAGCTGTCTAATTTTTCTAACAGCGTACGACGCGGAGCTCAGTCAACTTGCAAGGGAAGACAGATGGGTGCCCCATTGAAGTTTCGTATTCAGAGTTAGTCCTAAAAATACCGCGGTGACAATAAAATGGATAATTTCCTTATTGTGACTAAAGTTAAGCTTTTGTATCCTCACATTGGGCATATTAAATTCTATACATTGAGTTTTCTTCGCGTTCAATACTATGATTTTGACTAGATGAATTATTTTTATTACGATCTAGTTTTAATATGAAAGTAGTATCACCAGCATACAACACAATATCGTATAAATTCTAAGCATAAAACGGAATTAAAAATAATAAAGGCTGTAATCGATCCTTGGACACCCATCCGTAAGTAGCAACCGGACGACTTTACATTATTTATAGTAAAATGCTGAATTCTGTTAGTAAGGTGCTAAGTAATGAGATCACAAGCGTTATCGTAGACTCCGTAGTGACTAAGTTTAAGCAATAGAGGAACGTTGTGGTGCTGTTGAAAACTATTTAAGAAATTAGTCAATCCCAAATCATAAAACTAAACATACTATAATTTTTAAATGTAAAACTATATATAATGCTAGCCATCTTTATTTAAAGAGAGTAAAAATAAAACTTACATTTAAACAAATAACAACAACGATATATTTATATTTGTTATGAATGACTACAAGAGACTATAAAATAATTAATATTATTTAAAAAAAAAAACATGCAAATTACTTTTCTTTACAATTATTATATCTTCGATTAAATAATATTTTTTAGACATTCTTTAAGACATTACTAATTTCAGAGATGAAAATAAACGTTACACTACTCGCAAACTCGTGTCACAGGTGGGGCACGAATAATTAAAATATTAATATAAAGTTCTTTAAATTATGTAATCGAATAGACATATTTTTCAAGAAAATTGGCAATCATGTAAAATTTGAAATGAATAATATTTATTGTTACAAACTAAATAAGTCTAACAAATAATCATAATAAAGGTAATAAATATATTATATTCACTGTCTATTCATATACAAATTACTTAAAAACAAAGAAACTGTACAAAAATCGACCTTAACACCTAGGAAATACAGGAATAGGAATTATATATTCATACAATTATTATAATATTGCGTATTATTATTTACTTTATTAGTTTCATTAAAATCATTACCAATGTAACACTTTAAAAATAATAAACACCTAAACAGTCTAAACTTTAAAATATAGAAATCTAAGAACCGCTAACCTATTGTCACATGATTTCAATATTATAATTTGTAAATAAAAACAATAATTTTTAGTCGGCACGCTGCCACTGACGCATGTTAGGCCACCTAGCATTGTGCGTGCGCTGAGCAGGCAACACGAAGCGGTGTCGTAACGTAGCAGTGTATTTTGGCTTTTTTAGGTAGAATACCGGTTTTTTATTATGTTACCGGTATCGAGGTACCCTTATTGTTTTTCAGTAGGGGTCCTTGATATCGGTACACATAATACCTGTAAATATCGTTAAGCACCGGTTAGATTTCTGGTTGTTTCTGTTTTAGGTATATACGAATATATTGCTTGTGGCTTGAAATATTAAATAATAAGATATTTTTCCTTAATTGATGTTTCCGTTTCACTTTTTATACAGGTATAACGTATAATATTATAAAACACAGATAGCATAAATGTACTAATTTATGAAAAACAGAAAAACAAGAAGGAATACATATAGGTATTCCTTCTATACATCAAGTTTAGAAATATCCTTTAAGATTTAATATACTTAAAAGTTTTATTTAAAATTAAGCGTCCTAATCTCTTCAATACGGTTGTTAATAATTTTTTGATAGCAAATTTGTATACAATCGTTTGGGTGTCGACACGGAACAGGCACAAAGTAATGTAAATTTTGATATTTTTTACAGCTTGACGCTTTTTAGAGACCTAGTGATAAGGTACTCTGTTCTTCACTTTCCACTCGAATTCTAAACATTGCGTGTTGAACGAATCGTATTTGCAGTCAGATGCAATTACGATCTGCACCACCCACTGCACCACGACGTCCTAGGTGGGTGGAAATTTATATATATTATAAAACAAAATCGCCATCACTGTCTGTCTTACAATGATTCAATTAACATTTATCACTGTTATTTAAGAATTATTAAAACCCGTGGTAGTACTATTTTAACAACGTAATTAAATAAACATTACACACAACCATGTGTTTGAAATTCATTTTGGACATGGGTGTGTGTAATATTCATTTTATTAAATTTATATATTTTTAACGTAATATTATGAAAATATTATCTTACTGCATTCTTCAAATAAACTTTAACATTGCTAAATTTCGTATGTTTTCAAAGTTTTTCATTACCTATTTTTATGAACATATTATAGCTATAGCAAATGTTTAGGGTCAAATTATTTCCTTATGTATAACATTTAAATAATTTATTTAACGCCAATTAAAAATGAGAATATAGTATAATACAGCAGTCTAGAAATAATAAAGATATAACAAAAAATATTAATTATATTTCAAGGGTATCTCAAATTTTTTAAAAAAGCTGTTGCCCGCATTTTTCTGGTATAGAATATCAAACTATTTTATAAATATAGATATACTTACTCCGCTTCAGTATCAGTTTTCAAATAGGGTTAGCAGCATTAAAGTAAAGTTCCCAAAAATATACTTCATTTTAAGTAAAATATTTTGAAGAGAGAACGGAGAGTACGGAGACGTGCGGGGGATTAGGAGAGAATAGAGAAAAGGATTAGGAGAGATCTTGCAGAGGTGCGGAGATTTATGGATTATAACTAATATATCTTTAAATTATGCGAGTGAATTTTACTTATGGTTAGTCTTTTAATTTTCCATAGTGCAAGTTTTCTTGCTTAATATTTGATTTCCGAACGCCTCCTGTTTGACAAGTGGTACGCATAGCTTGTATGGGAAAGTTAGTTTTTTGTAATATTGTATGTTAATTTTTACCATTTCTTTATATTTTCTGACCTTTTAAACTTTCTATGGACCTCTAAAAATATTTTTAAACCAAATCGACCCAGACTTTCTCTAGTTTTCGCGAGACTAACAAACGTCATTTCATTCTTATATTGATAGATTACGTACGATACGATACGTTACGATAACGATAAACTTAAATCTGAAATACACTCCGCTTCATCCTTTTCCGCACAAATCCGAGACATTGCGTGTTATCTTGTCACCAGAGCGGACAAATAATTTAAATATAATAATTCCCCACGACCGGGAATCGAACCCACAACCATCGTGTATACAGTTAGACGCTTAACGCTTTGGTTTATTTGGTTGAAAATGCTATTTGTTTTTTTTTTAAATATGGTTATGGTTTTCCGAGTGTGTGAAATACATTTTAAAAAATATTAAAAATTCAATGCTTCTTTATATACATATTTATTACTTTAAAAAACTTAAGATTATGCACATAATTACTCGTAGGTGCATAATATAATAAACGAGGAATTGAAGAAATCAAAAAAGAAATTAGTAAAATACCACGTAATATGTAAATTTTATGCAAACATTATAAAGATTTTTATCAATTATATTTATGATAATTATATTTATTCGTAAGTGACTATATCTTATTTTATCAGCTTCACGCATTAATCCGTATGGTAGGAAACACAGAGACAACCTAGTTTCGAGACACTCCGTTCTCCACTTTCCGCCCGCATTCGAGACATTTCGTGTCGACGGGCGGAACCAATCGCCGCACTTGTCTTACCAGAGCTGGAAATTATGATTAATTTAAATATAATCATTTTCCCAAGTTTGTATCGAACCTATATACCATCGCGTTTACAGCCAGACGCTGTCCCGCTGCGCTATGACTGTCTTCCAGTGTTTTTTACAGTACTTTTAAGTTTTAGTTCAATCCATACTAATCGTATGTGGGTGGTCGTTTCGTTTACAATGTTCAAATCGATTTTCACACGCTGGTCAACGATCGAAAATCACGTATTTTTTATATATACATAAAGCGAAATAATCTTTATTGTGCCAGTGTCGGTAAATTAGGGGTTTTGTATTTAACAATACGACAGACGGTTTTGTCGGTGGCTAATGGACTGATTAATAAGACATCAAGTATTCAGACTTTCGAATTGTTATGTTTGATGTTTCAATTTTCGATTAACTTTGTTCAATGCTTTTTGTATACACATTCACAATTTAGGTGGTCTAAATTTAATATATCATAAGTAGCTGTTATCAAAAGTATATATTATTATATATACTTTACCTCTGTGGCGTAGTAGCGTCAACGTAGTGATGGTGAGATCAATTCTCAATCGAGGGAATAATATAAATTTTAATTGCTTATAATTTTCGTTTTCCTGTTCTGGTAAGGTAAGACAAAAAGCGGCATCAGGTTCCAAAACGAAATGTTTGTAAAATTAGCCTAGTAATTATATACAAATACAAATGACTACGAGAAGTGATAATTCTAAATATAGGAAATATTATATATATATAGGGAATATAACAGACAAGGCAAGCGAGCGTTAGGTCACCTGACGGTAAGTGATAACCGCCGCCCACGACCCCGTGTAACACCAGAAGAGCTACAGGGATGTTGCCGGCCTTTAAGTTGGAAATAGACGCGCTTTTTGAAGGTACCCATGTCGAATCAACCTGGAAGCATTGCCGCTGGTAGGCCATTCCACAGTTGAGTGGCACGTGGAAGGAAGTTCCTACGAAACTTCGACTTTAAGAAAGCTTAATGCAATGATAAATAGGTTTAAAATATAACAGCTTCACGCTTTTTCTCGCATAGTAGAATAGTCAGAGAGAATGTCATATATAAATAAATAAAAATTATAAATATATATATATATATATGGCTGGGTTGGTCAGAACGTTATTTTGCAATGGAGTATAAAGCACTTTCTCATGCAGTATTACGTATGACGGTGCCTGGATGTAACGCTAGAATACAAGTATTAGACAGTTTTTAGTTAGTTTTCAGTAATTACTTGTGTAATACAATATTTTAAAATTAAATAAATAGTTTGCTTAATCTCTGTATTCCTTATATAAATATATATATATATTATCAGTGCTACAAGAACTTAAGTACATTACTTCAGTACAGTCGGTGGTGGATACAGTATATTTTTTACATTTACAAATGTTTAGTTCATGTTTCAGTTCAGGTCTGGGGTAAGACGGGAGGAAAAACTCTTTAGCATTCCATGGATTCACCTTACGGTGCCCATTGCAGAGAGAAGCTCGGAGCTGTGAGCTGGGACTTGTAACCCAAGTATAAAAGACCCCTGTTAAATGCTTATTGATGCTCACCTCCACAGTCCGAGCTCCTTCCTCGAAATAAGATTCGATATCAATGTTGTACCAATCTATTTTATACTGTATTGTAAACTGTATCTGTTTCGAACGCCAAACATTGCTTGTTCGGCAACTATAAGCTTGCTATGTGCGGACTGGCCAGGAAAGCATCTCCAAATTAGGTAGTATCAGCAAATACAAACTGCCTTTAGTTTGACTTTTCACAATTTTCATTAAAAAAATACTATATTTAAATATTTATGGTAAAAGTGTGTAATTTTATTTCAAGTTATTTATCAAGTTGGTTGGCGATTGGTTTTCGGTTCAATTTCCACTCAGGGAAATGATTATATTTAAAAATATTTCAATTTCTTCGCTCTGGAACCTAGGATTATTGTGGCATTGAGTTCCATCGCCCATCACGCAATGTCTCGATTGCGGATGCAAAGTGGGGAACATACTCCGTTCTCTCTTGACACTAGGTTCTCTCTGACTACCCTGATATGCGGAAAAACCCGTAATTCTGAAAACAAAAGTTTGATGAAATGCCAACATTAAACTATAATAAAATCACCTTGCAGATGTACTTACCGTTCCCATAAATCATGGCTCGTACAACAGGTATAACTAAATTTTTCTAAAATGTATTTTCGAATACCAACAATATATGCGATTGACCCGGTTAAAAATAGATTTATTTCAAAATGTGAAAGAATCGCAAAAACCAAACATCTTATTAGGATGAACTATTCAATAACTTTTATTGAATTGCTTATTAAGTTCAGTTGCGTCTTTGCGTAAACATTTCCTTTCTGCCGCTTGAAATCTAGATTGTTCTAGTAAAATACAATTTTGTTAATAGCATTGTGTATGTTAAAGAGTTACTTTTATTGAAAGGTCATATGAAGTACGTAATTCGTATCATTTAGTTCCTTAATCTGTAGAGTACATAAAGATAGAACAGCTTCACGATTTTTCCTGCATATCAGGGTAATCAGATAGAAGCTAGTGACAGGACACTCCTCTTCCTACCCGAATACGGAACTCATCGCCGTGCTGTCTCTGCAATGATGCAAGATGTGCCATATGTCATAGCTAAAGCTTATGTTACTTTATCGATACAAAAATATATGAGCTAAAAATTGTTATTGAAAAAAGTATGTAAATTATACCTTATCAAAATTCCCATGAGCATAATGCCAGTGTATCACAAATGACTCTATTGAGCGAGGACGTTCACGCTCGGCCGGTCATTGTAGTTGGTGAAAGCTGATTCACTGATTCCTTGTGAATACCGTCCGTGTGAAACCAGACAGAAATGAATAACTATTACTAAGTCTACGATTATAACACAGCTAACTAGACATTAGTGCTGTAAATACGATTTGTGCTACGAAAATAGTGTTTTGCTTAAGAAAGTATGTATGCAGCACACTTTCAGTGTTGGCTATATATAATATATGAGGTTTTTTTTAGATTCAAGATTATTATAGTATAGCAGGGTGGGTAGTCAGTGTCGAGACACTCCGTTCTCCGTTTTCCACCTGAATTTAGGATGTTGCGTCTTCAGCGGCGGAATTTTGTCATCAGAGCGGAGGAATGAAAATAATTTTAATGTAATAATTTAGTGAGAATCGAAACGCAATCACAACGCTGTAACACTGCGCCACCACGGCTTCAAATAAATATGAGGATTGTTTCTATATATTGCATTTATATCTTTCAAATTTTAAACCATTTCAAATTATAACCGTCCTATTTTCATAAGCAATTACTGAAAAATCATGAAATTGTTTAAATACTTAAAACTCTCTGAAAGTAGTGTAAAATGAATCAAACCAGTGCAAGTCTAGTGCAGAATCTAGGTATGCGGCATTCAAAAATCATATATACAACACTTAGAACTTAGAATGAGACCTTTTATTTCACCTTAACAGGGCATTTCAGCAATCCTTCGAGTCCTGGGATAAGATCTGTACATTGGTTCGTCGCTATTGTTAGGTAAATTGTATCACATTTGCGGATGACACGAGGCGGGACGAGATGCACGGCGGCTATAACAGTAAATCTGAGTCGTGCGCCGTTCGCTACAGGAATACTAATGCACATTTTGGATCTGTTTCCATGGATTGCGCTTCATAATGTTGACTTGTTATAATTACGTTTTATACTTAAGGTTAGTATATAGAATGCCAGGTAGAAGGATGTATATAATAAAGGATTTGGTATTAAGAGTGTAAGCAGAAGTTAATAATAAATATGGAGAGTATATATGCAGTGTTAGTTACTACTGTATTAAGTTTATTGCAAGCTAGCTGTGCCCGCGACTTCGACTGCTTGGGAAAGAAAATCTTAAGAATTATGTTTTTTCCCGTCAAATTTGACAAAATATTCGCGATAGCGCGCAATTCTCTTATTTTTTCTTTTATAAACGTTTCTGTTTCATCTGTTCTCGCAATTATGTCTTAAAAAATTGTTATAATATATAAATTTATGAACCAATAGAAATGAAATATACACAATAAACAAAACTGAATTTAAAAAGGTTAAGCCGTTTCTGAGTTTAGTGTGAACAAACGTACAGACAAACAGACACACAACCAACACAAACAACAGAAAATATCGTAAAATTCATGAAATGCCTCCAATAACAGTTTTTCTATATACATACGTTCCATGTACAGACAGTGATCAGTTACATTTTTATTCTACATACACATTAATAATAGTATGTTTTCTTAAATCTACCTCGTCGTGAACATCACCCGTACACGGTCGTTCGTACAAAGTTAATTATAACGACTTTAGTATAAACTAAAAAGTAAAATAACATGTGACAAAAACCGAACACATTAAATAATTGAGTCATGTACTTTTTTACTGTTTTTTAACTGCGATATATGTATATATATATATGAATGATAATGATAATCATTTAGATTTAGAGAGCGGGAATCGAACCCACATTCAAAATCGGGCTTACAGTCAGACGTTGCTCCACTACAGCTGCACCACGATCATAATTCTCTAGTAACTCAAAATGTATATATAAATAAATTGTAAATTTAAAAAAATAATAAGTTAATGTATAAATGAGTTTTGTTAATTTGGTTTAAATTATTGCATTTTTATTTAGTTAACATGTAATTATTTTATTCACAATTTAATATCCAAGATACTGATTTAATATTAGCAGAAAGTTAATATGAGAATAATTTTAATAATTAAGTAATATTTTTTAACTCATATTGACTGCAATTGTACAAATATTCTATATTGAGTTCAATAGTTTATGTGATTTCCCCCAGCTATTAGATGTTACTATTATTCAAAAGTTATTAATTTTCTTAATAAATTTTCATTTATATTATAAATTTTCTTAATATAAAATTTGCAATAGCAAATGTTTTATCCGGCTTATTGCCTTATAAAAACTGTTAAATTATCGTAATAAAATTAAAACGTGGCACAGTACTACGTATGTACAATGAAAAGATATAACAAAAATATTTTATTAATATAAGAAAATTTCGAGAAGAATGAAAATTTTAAACTATTTAAGAAATATATACCTATATAATATAATATATAATTATATTTATAAGATGTAAACGCGATTGGTTCTAGGTTCAATTCCCACTCTGAGGAATATTTTAATTTTTCCGCTCTGGTTGTAAGACAAAGCGCCGCATTGAGTTGCGCCACTCAAAACGCAATGTCTCGGATTCCAGTGGAAAGTGGAGAAAAATCGTTAAGCTCATATAGATATATGAAATTGTTGAAACATAAAATTAAAATTTAACATTATTTAAAGTATTTAAATTTATTAACTAAAGACATATAACAATGGATACAAACATTTTTCATAGACGACGTAAGCGTATATCGTGTTTTACAAAAATTACCGTGGATAGCCGGAATATGAAATACAACGTTGTAGATACTTTGCCAAAGCTGTAAAGTACAACTTATACGGAAAGCTTAGCAAGTTCAACCATTTACAATAAAACATAAATATACATATAATGCTAATGCAAAGCTTTCATTTTAAGAAAAAGTTTTGAAACAATACTTTGTTTTGTTTTAAAAATTGTTGAAACTGCATACACGCACCGTCTAAGCGGAATAAAGTCATATGTATTTAAAGTATATGTTTTTGTCACAATCTTGTTAAATTTGTTATCTAGGCAATTCGGACGTCGAAAAGAGAGTTAGAAGAAAAAAAGAAAAGAGAGTTAAGAGAAGTAAAATAAATAAAAGCGTGCTAATAAATGTTTTATATCCATCACATAAAACTAACTAGCGAGATGAAATAACTATGCAATAGGAGAGTTAAAGCTATATATATATAAAATACTAATATTATTAATATTACTATATGACGCACAAGTTTATTTGCGTGGACTTTATGACGATGCTAATGATCTATTACTTCCATTTACCTTGACTGGAAAGACCGTCCCTCGTAATCCGACTTTTAAAGCTATACAACAAAAAAAGATTTGTTCAAAGCCGTCCAGTGACTACGAAGATGTGTGCATAGAAACAGACAGACAAAAGTTTAAAAAATCATGAATTCATTCTGTTACTATTCTTTTCATTATCGTAAATTATTTTTTGATAAATATTTTCAATATACACTATAAAGACACAGTTTTTTTTCAGTTTCATTATAGTATAGATATATAGATATATTTTATAACGCAAGCGGCTCAGATTCCAGATTCTTTCAATATACTATGCAATATGCTGAAAATTGAACGTCTATATGAAAGCCGGTTGGTGCACAAACTCTGGGACTGGGTTTTAGCCTTGTATAAATTTTAATCAAATTATTAAAAGGTTACTTTCAACTTGTATTTGTGTAAATTTTATAATTAGATATTTTATTGCTGCACGCACATATAATTTATATATTTTTTTTGGATAAACGTAAATTTTACAATATATTTTTTATTTAATTAAGATTTTTAAAATAACAATAAAATATCCGATAGAAATGTGATTAAGCGGTTTTGAGGTATACCGTAGGTATCTTCTAAATAAATTAATTCAGAAATAAGTCTTTTCAAATTTCAATGAATTCACACACGAAAATGAGGACATTATAGTTTAAAAAAATAGTTATAACGTGTTTAAAAATTTTAAATATTTATCTAGGTGTGAATAAAATTAAAAAAAAAGCAGCTACACGGTTTTCCCCGCATAGCAGAATAGTCAGAGAGAATCTGGTATCAAAGCATTCCAATCTTCACTGTCTGCCAGATAATCGTGTCATAGCGTGTCAGTGGAGGAACTCAACGCCGCGCTTTGTTTTAGCGGACAAATGAAAATAATTTAAATATTACCGTTCTCCAGAGTGGTGATCGAACCCTATTGAAACAGCAAGACGCTGCCGAACTTCGCCACGATGGCCACAAAACTTTTAAACATAATATCTTTTAAATTGATTTTTAGTTTCTTGTTTTATTTGCACACATTTTGTGAAGACAGAGAGTAGGTCTTTGTTATAAGTTACTCCACCATCCACTATACCTTTTTTTCTACTATTTCGAAAGTACCTGCTAGTATTTTAACATCCTAAATTGTATAACAATTTTATTTGAATAGTTTTTCAGGAGGGCTCATTTGGCCCAATCTTGTTTTATTTATAGGGTAAGTGTGTACGTCAAGTGTGTGTAATCTCGAGTCAGTCTATTGAAACGCTCTGGCAGTCTGAAAGCCGTCTCCTTTGATATACCTACGAGTAATTTCGTCTTGATTGATATTAATAGTCCTATTGATGGATTCATAAAAATAAAACTTCTTATTTATATTTAATGATGCATCGGTATTGATTTAAAAAAATATTTGCTTCATTATTCATTTTATTCAAATATACGCATTGTCACGATTTTCGGACAGCAAGTGAAAGAAATATGGTTTTTGTAAAAAGGATTATGCTTATGCCATGCCGACGTCCTAAATAAGAATCATATTTTAATATTTATTTTGCTCTGCATAATAATACTTCTTACTACTCACCACTAGATGGCGCTAGTAAGTAGTCACATCAGTTTCAAATGTTCTCAAGTATTACATAAAGAAATTGAATATTTTAGAAGTACTTCACATTTACATAAAGAATAAAATAAAAAATATTTTCTTTCGGCACTGATTGAATAGAGGATAAATCACGTCATTTCAAAACAATACTGCATTCAGTAGCGAGATGAGAGTGATTCACAATACTCATAATATTGCGTATCTCGATACATAATCTTATGTTTAAGCCAAACTAATATATTCGTAGCATTTGGATGTTCGCATATCTTCTTACATTGTAATAGAATAAATGAATGTAGTTATGCAAGAGCTTGCGTTATGAATATTTGAATTGTAATCGTAAATTAATGGAAATGTTATATTTATAAATGAACCTTAATATTTTAAATAATATTACTTTTTAATGATTACATCGTAAGGCCATCGTCACTAAGTGGGACAGTTGTCGGTTGGCTACTCGGGGGAATTATTATATTTTAAAATATTTTCATGTCTTCGCTCTGGTACCTAAGATAAAGTGCGGGGTTGAGTTCTACCACAAAATCTCACAAAAAATTTTACTTTCTTTTAGTAGCTTGTATACTTCTCATGTAGTAAGGTAGGCAGATAGAACCTTGTTTTAACTCCTTTTTCTATTTTTTCGGCTCTAATTATGCCTCTCAGGGCGTTCAATGTTGGATGGCGTGACTTAGTGCCACACTTTCTTTTACCAGACCGAACAAATAAAAAAAACTCATATAATTAATAAGGAAATCATTTAAAAAAATTTAAACACATGGTAGTCTGTGTAAAATTTATTTTATGAATATGTTAATATTTTCTTTGACAAAAATGTTATAAACATCGATCGAATGTTTCTCCTGCACGTTCTAATATAATCATAAACATTACATATTTAATATTTTAGTTCAATTAGTGTTGCTAAATATTTTATATTAAAAATCTATGGAACTTTTCCTTTGTCTATAAACGCAATTCAATATTGCGAATATCAACGAATATCACTTTGTTGAGGCTGTCGTGACAAATAGTGGGTTCGATTCAATCTTAGGGGAATATTTTAAATATTTTCATTTCTCCGCTTTGGTACCGAAGATAATGCGCGGTGTTGAGTTTCGCCAGCCAACACGCAATGTCCCGATTTCGGGCGGAAAGTGGAGAATGGAGTGTCTTGACACTAGGTTCTTTCTGACTCCCTGCTACGCGGAAATAATTGTAAAGTTCAGCTATCACGTCAAAACTATAAAATAAGATATTTTTACCAATTGATAAATCACGTACAATGAATAATAATGACTACATCATTTGAATCATGAATGTAAGCTGTAGCTCGTATAAATCCCGGTTATTTCTGATATTTCTGCGTACATGCTGCCCTCAATATGTATCGCGATGACTCTTATTTAAAAGTAATATATTATTGTAATAAACAATTATTTTGTGAGTTAAAAGCTATTTAAAGTTCAATTTTCGAGTTCTTTTTATATTAACAAACATTACTTATGCGTTCTTGGCGCAGTGAGACAACGTTTGAATGTAAAAACGGTTGGTTATTGGTTCGATCCGCACTTGGAAAATTGGTTTTATTTAAATTATTTAATTTTCTTGCTTGCTATGTCAAGGCAAAGCGCGGTTCGGCCGCTTAACACACAATGTCTCGAATTTGGGATCAAGAATGTGTTTCCCTGTTGTACGAGAAATAATGTGAAGCTGATAAAGATATTAAAATGAATGCAAAAACGATGATTGTAGATTTAAATTTTTTAATTTATTATATATTTGAATTTATTGTATCGATAATTTCAAAGTCTGGTTAAAATAAGTGTGATATTAAATTCCCCACAATATCTTTAAATAGGCGAAAAGTGGAGAGCTAAGTGGTTTCACCAGATTCTCTCAGCCTTAATTTATTTTTCATTGCAATATACATATAGTATATAGATGACACTACACTTGGTCCAGGACACTTTTTTCAAATCATCAAATTAACATTAATACTTCGCACTATACTTGTATAGTTTGTCAAATTTTTATACGTTTTCTTAATTAAGACTTGTCTTAATTAAGAAAACGTATAAAAATTTGAACGCAGCGGGATTTGAACCCGCGCCTCTTAAAAACCGTTCAAGCGCTCTGACCGCTACACCATGCGTTCTACATCCAGCTACGTTGAAATTCTAATACGCTTATTACAACTTATATTTGTTGTTAGCATCTCTGTAGAGAGATTTTTACAAATTTCTGCTACCCAAAGATTATTTTACGAACAATCGTCTGGCAAGAGAGAATGCTCTTCATTAAATATATATTTTGTTAACATTTTTAACGTATAAAAATTTGAACGCAGCGGGATTTGAACCCGCGCGTCTTGAAAACCGTTGAAGCGTTCAAATTTTTATACGTTTTCTAAATATGTCTTTTTCAATTTCCTTAGTGTGGGAATAACACTTTAAAAAATGTTAACAAAATATAAGTCTTAATTTACTATTTCCTACGCCTTAATGTATTCTGGAAGAACTCTACTTTAGCGTTAAGGCTTATATTTTATATTATTTATTATTATATTAATTATTTATAGTATTTTATTTATTATAACATATTTTTATATGATATGGAGATACGTAGATTATTTTGCTATTACTATTGAAATGTATACAGGTACTTATCTCACGACATTTCTTATTAAGTATTCTTCTTATACAGTTATATTAAATATATAATGAAACACCTATATGAAAAACCTATATTTAATGTTATTATATTGAGAACGGAGTGTCTTGTCACTAGGTTCTCTCTGACTAACCGAGCTACGCTACGCTAGCTGCATTTTATATAAATTAATAATGTCACATTGTTTGTTAAAAGTAACGGGTCTATATAAAGCAACCGTTTTATTCTGCGCTGCAATATGCCTACCACAACCAAAACTTCCTATTCCAAAATGTATAATACCCTACCAGTAGGGCTACTGGTAGATAATGTAATTTCACAATAGTTTAGAAATGTTACCCTGATCAAAGGATAATAGGTAAATGTTATAAAAATATGAAGAAATGCTATAGAAACTTCTTGTATAAGAAGTGAGTTTCGTATGTGTCGCAATGGGACGGTGCGGCGTTTCAATGTAAACACAATTGGTCGTGGATTCGATCATCATTCAAATATTGACATTATTTCCCTAATCTGTTTAAAACAAAGTGCAGCGGTAGAGTTCCGCTTGCACCGTCTGGGTTACGTTCTTTTTGACTATCCTATTCATATCCATATAAATTCATAATACAATTTTTTTGTAATAATTTCTTAAAATGTGCTGTTATAGTATATAGAGCATATGAGAGAAAAGATTAACAATAAAATCATACTGAAAAAAGTATGGAAGTTTTAATTATATAATAGGTTCGATTTTAGCTTGATTTGAACAACTAAATTCCTATATCAAAACCATAAATCATTGCGGTGTATTTAACTATAGAAAAGTTTCTAAGATTTATAAAAGGAGTGTCGTAGAGTTTTGTACAAATGTGAAAAAAAAAAGTATTTAATTCTTATTTTGTTATTATCCTTAGTTGGTTTGACGCCAGGATGTAAGCGGAGATAATATAATTACTCTTGATACGGTAATAAATTTGTTAAGTTCTTTCAATGGGAATTTCCCAAGCACTTACAATTTATGCAATTAACTGTACCTATTTGTATTACTTAAGAATTAATGCAATTCGCTTCATAATATTTAGTTTATGTAATTCTTGGACACTGGAAATCGCTTTATTATTATTTTTTCAGCTTACTCAAAGACAACTCCTGTCTCCGTTGAGTAGCGGAACTCAAAGCCAGTCTAAACAACCCTGTGTCTTGCCAGCGCGGTGAATTGAAAATAAATTAAATATTATAGTATCCACGACTGGGAATCGAATCCACAACCAATCACGTTGACAGTCAGGCACTGTCCCGCCACGATGGTCTCTATATTTTAGTAATAAATAAATAAGATAATTTGAATATTTGAATTTATTAACAATAAAACACATAGCATATGAATCATGTAAAGGTATATTATTTTTTAACCATTTTTTAATATATATATATACTTTGTTTTAAGCTTTTGTGTCTGTTTATTTTATTCATATTGGTTGTGTTGCTTAATGAGATAAATAAATAACAACACAGCAATGAGTAGCAATAGTTTTTTTGGAAAAATAAATCTAGTGAAATACTAATATTAATTTTATATCCTGCACGAAAATGATAATCAGGTTTAAAAATAAACAAATAAACCTTGAATTAACTTTGATTTGACATTTCTATACCCATTAAACATATGAGCATCACAATTTCGCCAACAATATCTTACAATTGGCGCTATTCGCTAAAGAAAAAAAACCGTTAGTGGAGGTCTCGATTCTGGCTCCCCCGCGGACCGTGGGAACTGAGGCACGTGTACCGACCTCCAGCTTGTACCGACATGTTCGCGAATTCGAGATCATGCTTGGACTTTAGTTGAAGGGTTAATTTCTGTTTTTTTTTAGATGAATAGCTTGAAGCTTCAATGAATATTATGTGGTAATTTTTGAATTAATTATTTTTAATATTTTATTTACAGTCGTTCGTGCCTTTTATATTATTTAAAAATATTATAAGTATTATACTTATATTTAGTTTTCTAATCGTTATTTGTACTTGTTGTAAGTTTAAATTAGATACAAGTGGTTACAGGTGTTACGTTTGGACTTTGGTTAGACAAGTACATTATTTTCTGGCTCATAAGGTCTCTGAATAGAATAACCACTATAATTAAAGTTATATATTAGGACACGGCTAATGGTCCAAACACAAAGCTTTGTAACTCTTTTACTATACATTTCCGAGAAAGTTATCCAATGTAATATTACATAATGATAAGGGAAATCCTTTATATACATTTTTTTTTACAATTTTATACTATTTTCCACATAGCAGGGTAGGTAGAGAGAAACTTGTGTTAAGACACTCCGTTCTCAGCTGCCATTTGCCGTTCCAACGGAATTCGAGATAGAGAAAAGAAAATAATTTAAAATATAACGTTCAACGGGAGACAACCGAACCCACAACAAATCACGTTTGCAGTCAGAAATCGTCCCACTGAGCCACGATGGCTTCGGATTTATAAAATTTTCTTTTCACAAATAATTATAAACGTTTCAACTTCATATTCACCTAAACTAGTAAATACTAAAGCAATTCCATATTTCGATACAATACTTATAAAACAAAGTCATAATAAAACAAAACAATTTAATTACTATAGAATCAATCGTCGGTCGGCACCACGGGGCATCGACCCGCCTGAAATAGCCAACCTTGACCGCGCTGCCCTGTTTACCCGACTCCTTGCCGAGACACGCAAACTGTATCCCATGTGTTTATGGGTTTTCCATGGTGAAACAAAAATACTCATATATTGAGGCCATTGTGGTGCAATAGGACAGTGTCTGACTGTAATCGCGATTGGTCGTGGGTTCGAGATACCGACTCGGTGGAATGATCAGAATTATTTTAATTTTCTTCGCTTTGGTGAACAAGACGAAGCACAGGGTTAGATCCTCCACCAAACACGCAATATCTTGAAAAGTGAAGGACTTCTCTCTGTCTGCAATGCGAGAAAAAAACGTGAAGCTTTAAAAAAAACTTACTGTAAATTTACGAGTGAAAGTAGCTTCGTAAGAATCTATTTGCTGTTAGTCTGTCAATTTTAAGATGACTTATGACATTATTGAAGCTTGGTGAAACAAGTGCTTTATTATTTAATTTTTCAAAGCTTACAATTCTTCCGATATAGGAAATAGTTTGGAAAAATAGATAGCCATTTAGAATATTTCCTGCACTATCAGTATCGTGAAATGCCACGCGATATCGCTGTTAAAGATTATTTATAATGTATAAAACCTACATATGTATATATATTAACTAACAGTTAAAAAATATAAAATTTATATTTTTTTGTTGTATATGATAGGATCAAATCACTTAGGAAAGTGAGTTCACCTCGGAAATGTTGTACGAGTTAAAGTTTTGATAGTTTATTTAATTTATTTGTATAAGCTCTCACGCTTTTTGTCACGCGACGGACCATGTGCAGGGTTTTATTTTGTTTAAGATAGAAAAATTAATAAGAGAACAGCCATCCAAACAAGTTTGAACATGTCAGTTATAAAATAGACAAAACAGAACTACGATTATTAAATCATAACCTACGAAATTGAAAAAGACATATTTAGAAAACGTATAAAAATTTGAATGCAGCGGGATATGAACTCGCGCCTCTTGAACGGTTTTCAAGAGGCGCAGGTTTAAAGTCTTTTTCAATTTCCTAAGTTTGCGAATAACACTTTAAAAAAAATGAAAAAAAAAATCATAAGCTTATTAGTAGACAGCTCAGGACAAAATGAGAACATTAGTAGACAGGTCGTTGTAACTCACACAACTGGAGATGGGCCATGGTGGGCGAGATTAGGTGCAGGTTCAATTTTGTTGGAGGGATCATATGTTTCTTAGGTTAAGTTACACAAAGTTCTAGGCTGGGTTTCGCTATCTACCACACTGTATGCTATGATTGCTCTGCAAAAGAAAAAAAAGATGAGAGGTTGATTAAGCTTTATTTGATTATTCTTAAGAAGAGTTTACAGTATTGAGGTATTATATATATCTTTAAATCACGTTATATATTTTTAGAAAACGTATAAAAAAAATTTCGCAGAGCGATTTTTATAAAATTTTATAAAGTAAAGCTTTAAATTTTTATAAATTTTTATACGTTTACCAAAAATATGTTTTTAAATTTTCTAAGTGTGTGATTAAAATTTAATATTATTAGTTTGCAGTACAAACTATCAGAATGTATTGGCAGTTTTCTCTCAGGGATCCATCCGTCATATCTGAAGATCGTGGTCATGGTGGATATGAGTCTGGAACGGACGAACTGTCTGCAACGGCTTCTGTCAGGAATATGTTTATTATGACAGTTTTTTTAGACTACACTTATTTGTTAGTTATATCAACACAATTGATTTGGCAGTTACATCCGCTTCCGGTTTTTGTAATTCGAAGTAAAATGTATATCAGGTTTATATATAAACGTTGTGATTAGCCTGTCAATAAGTTTTTTATAGCCTATTTAGTTGTCCTGTTCAGGTCAAATTTGCCTAGTGTTCGCCGGTTCTTTTAACAAATATCCTCGGCATTTCGCTCTTCAAAGAGAAACATGCAAATTTACAAATTTTGTGTCACGTCACGTTTACCGGTGAATCTTTTTTCTATTGTATAAAAATAGACAAGATAAGACAAACACAACAAGTATCAATTTAGAGTTTTAATAAAATAAAATTTTATTATAGAATCAATGCAATGAAAATGAATTGGGTATCAATAACAGTTTTAAATATTAGTGCTATTCTATACAGAGAAAGTTGAGCATTTAGCTGTCATCTTAGACATTTCTTTATAAATTTCACAACTCAGTGGGATGATTAGAAAATTGATTGTAACTCGTTTTTATTAGCTTCATCTGTATCTATCTGTATATTACAAAATCTAACAAAGCTGGATTCTCGATCGATTGCTCGACCCTCTTCTTACCACTAAATTTGCTTGAAAATTTACACAAGTACAATCGATGAGGATTCAATATTTTCATAGTAGAAACCTGACATCCTTGAAATCCTAGGAAAATTGATAAGAAAAAGTAATTTAAAGCTTAAAATAATAACTGAACTGAACTGAATCTTTTTACAGGTTCGCTTTTTGAATTTTAATTAGACTTTCATTTGCAATAGTGTAATAAAAAGGATTTTTTGAATATAAAAGGATTTAAATACCTTTTGTAAACAAGTACATATAAGAATTATACGACGTTTAATATAAAATATTTTTTCTTAATTCGGTTAAGTTAAAATTTTCATACGTTTTCTTAAATATGTAAAAAATATTAAGACCACTAAGTAGACGATGAGACGTCTAAGTGGAGTAAGGAGAGAACAGAAATGTTCATCTGGACCAACAGTGAACCTTCATGCATTGCTGGTTCGTTATGAATAATCGGCGGTGGGGTCCACTGGTCGCCGTGGTTCTCCCTGCTACATAAGGGACGAGCCTCTGGAGACCGACTGGTGGCGGTATAACTACAACACCAGTCGGACAATCGACCGAACAGACCACAGTAACCTAGAAGTCGAAATAACTGCTAAAATGCCTTAGGCAGATGGCATCGGATTACCACTGCTTCTATATTCCATGCTAGCTCAACATCGTGCAGGTATATGCGCCCACATTACAATCAACTAAAGAAGAAATAGAGAGCTTTTACAAT
This sequence comes from Podotricha telesiphe, assembly GCA_038994665.1. Taxonomy (NCBI): domain Eukaryota; kingdom Metazoa; phylum Arthropoda; class Insecta; order Lepidoptera; family Nymphalidae; genus Podotricha; species Podotricha telesiphe. The sequence continues at coordinate 256,359 of JAOYRR010000334.1, forward strand.
ACGCTGACTATGACACTTAGAGAATTTCCAAAACGAGAAGTAACTGTAAACATAGGAGATTTAAATGCCAAAGTTGACAATACCAAGGATGATACCCATATTCGCCGTGTCACGGGTAAGCATGGAATGGGAAAAAGTAGTAATAGGGGTGAGCGTGTCATACAATTCCGCTTTTCTGAAGAAAATCTCACTATAACTAACACCTGCTTCAAACATCATATCTGTAGACTGTAGCATTGGGTAGCACCTGGCGACAAATGTAGAAACCAAATTACATACTAGTAGAGAAGATCAGTGACAATATTTCAATTTTTCCCGGTGCTGATTGCGGCTCCGATTACCAGCTCCTTGTAGCTATAGTCCAAGTACGTCTAAAGAGAATACAAGATTTCGAATATGACCAACATACACATGAGTGCTTCTAGACAAGATTTTGAGTAGAGAATCGAACACCTTCCAATGGATGTAATTGATAGTGACAACAAATGGGAATATCTCAAAAGGATAATAGAGGAGATAGCTAAGGATAATAAGTTGACGAAACATGCCAGGAATGATTTCATCACTTCTGAAACGGGCCAAATCATTCTTGAGAGATTTGATTCTCTTTTGGTCCCCGCACTTTTTAACATATATGGAGAATATATAATTCGGAAAATCATAGAAAACTAGGATAAAGGTGGTTGGAAAAAGATTATCCTATCTCCGATATGCTGTTCTTCAGGTAACGTCTGTGGAAGATTTATGTGATCTGTTCAAAAGACTCGAGAAAGAAAGTGGAAACATCGGATAGTAGTTAAGAGAGCGAAACGAAGGTAATGGTAGTGGACCGAGCCGGAAGGCTTTCGGTTGCACCCTGCAATTTTCATGGCATAGATATCGTGGTCTGCTATGTATACATGGGGTCCCAAATCTCTAGTCACGGTAGCTGTGCTCCTGAGACAAAAAGGCGGATTGGGAAGGCAAAATACACAATGACTTGTCTAAACAACATATGGGAGAAAAGAGGAATTACTATATAATATGAGCTTTGATATCTTCTGTATCTTCCTGTATGAAGCAGAGACGTGGACGATCCTTGCCAGAGAAAGACAAAAGGTTAATGCATTCAAGACGTGGTGCTGGAGACGTATGCTAAGAATATCCTGGACTGCGAAATGCACCAATGCATCGATTCTGAAGCATCTCGAAATAAAAAATTGCTTGTTAACAATATGCCCACAACGCATATTACGGTCACACAATGCGCACAGGTGACGCCGAGTAAGGGAATAATCATTTACACGGTTGCAAGAGAAGCACTGGACAGAAACTGTTGGAGGCAGATCATCCGCTCCAGATTCAACCCTGATGCTGACCACGATCCTCAGATATAAGGGACCGACACAGAGATAAGACGACTAATGCATAGGCATATTAGGAAATTTGATTCGATTTTCGTATGTTATTAAGTGCTTTATAATTTCATCTCGCTAAGTAACTAAATGTTTACATAAAATTTTTAAACAGTAGTGTCAGTTTAAGTTTTGTCCTAAATTAATAGATAAAATTGTTCTAGCGTGTAGCCGGAACTGCGATCTGTGGCGTCACTAGTGGAGTTAATTATATTATTTATTAAATGAATAACGGCTTAATACACGTTGTTTTCATATATATAATATAATAATAAAAAAAAACTATTTGTTATAATTAATAAAACATAACGAATTATAACTCAGGGTACCTAACCTTACAATTATTAATAAGTAGCTTAAAATGTAATTATATATTATATTATTTACCCATATTTTTAAGTTAATTAAATTAAAAATCCATCATTAATGAGACCATCATAGCGTAGTGGGATAGTATCTGTCTGTAAACGTGATAGGTTGTGGGATCGATTCCCACTTGGAAGAATGATGTAATGAAACTGGAAAAACGTGACGCTGTAAAGAAATTAATAATAACTGAAGTATTATTACATGCGGATTTAATTATATATAATTATATATATATATAATTATATTTATTTATTTTGTTAACATTTTTTAAAGTGTTATTCCCACACTATTTTTTTTTTTTTTTTTTTTTTTTTTTTTTTTTTTTTTTTTTTTTTTTTTTTTTTTTTTTTTTTTTTTTTTTTTTTTTTTTTTTTTTTTTTTTTTTTTTTTTTTTTTTTTTTTTTTTTTTTTTTTTTTTTTTTTTTTTTTTTTTTTTTTTTTTTTTTTTTTTTTTTTTTTTTTTTTTTTTTTTTTTTTTTTTTTTTTTTTTTTTTTTTTTTTTTTTTTTTTTTTTTTTTTTTTTTTTTTTTTTTTTTTTTTTTTTTTTTTTTTTTTTTTTTTTTTTTTTTTTTTTTTTTTTTTTTTTTTTTTTTTTTTTTTTTTTTTTTTTTTTTTTTTTTTTTTTTTTTTTTTTTTTTTTTTTTTTTTTTTTTTTTTTTTTTTTTTTTTTTTTTTTTTTTTTTTTTTTTTTTTTTTTTTTTTTTTTTTTTTTTTTTTTTTTTTTTTTTTTTTTTTTTTTTTTTTTTTTTTTTTTTTTTTTTTTTTTTTTTTTTTTTTTTTTTTTTTTTTTTTTTTTTTTTTTTTTTTTTTTTTTTTTTTTTTTTTTTTTTTTTTTTTTTTTTTTTTTTTTTTTTTTTTTTTTTTTTTTTTTTTTTTTTTTTTTTTTTTTTTTTTTTTTTTTTTTTTTTTTTTTTTTTTTTTTTTTTTTTTTTTTTTTTTTTTTTTTTTTTTTTTTTTTTTTTTTTTTTTTTTTTTTTTTTTTTTTTTTTTTTTTTTTTTTTTTTTTTTTTTTTTTTTTTTTTTTTTTTTTTTTTTTTTTTTTTTTTTTTTTTTTTTTTTTTTTTTTTTTTTTTTTTTTTTTTTTTTTTTTTTTTTTTTTTTTTTTTTTTTTTTTTTTTTTTTTTTTTTTTTTTTTTTTTTTTTTTTTTTTTTTTTTTTTTTTTTTTTTTTTTTTTTTTTTTTTTTTTTTTTTTTTTTTTTTTTTTTTTTTTTTTTTTTTTTTTTTTTTTTTTTTTTTTTTTTTTTTTTTTTTTTTTTTTTTTTTTTTTTTTTTTTTTTTTTTTTTTTTTTTTTTTTTTTTTTTTTTTTTTTTTTTTTTTTTTTTTTTTTTTTTTTTTTTTTTTTTTTTTTTTTTTTTTTTTTTTTTTTTTTTTTTTTTTTTTTTTTTTTTTTTTTTTTTTTTTTTTTTTTTTTTTTTTTTTTTTTTTTTTTTTTTTTTTTTTTTTTTTTTTTTTTTTTTTTTTTTTTTTTTTTTTTTTTTTTTTTTTTTTTTTTTTTTTTTTTTTTTTTTTTTTTTTTTTTTTTTTTTTTTTTTTTTTTTTTTTTTTTTTTTTTTTTTTTTTTTTTTTTTTTTTTTTTTTTTTTTTTTTTTTTTTTTTTTTTTTTTTTTTTTTTTTTTTTTTTTTTTTTTTTTTTTTTTTTTTTTTTTTTTTTTTTTTTTTTTTTTTTTTTTTTTTTTTTTTTTTTTTTTTTTTTTTTTTTTTTTTTTTTTTTTTTTTTTTTTTTTTTTTTTTTTTTTTTTTTTTTTTTTTTTTTTTTTTTTTTTTTTTTTTTTTTTTTTTTTTTTTTTTTTTTTTTTTTTTTTTTTTTTTTTTTTTTTTTTTTTTTTTTTTTTTTTTTTTTTTTTTTTTTTTTTTTTTTTTTTTTTTTTTTTTTTTTTTTTTTTTTTTTTTTTTTTTTTTTTTTTTTTTTTTTTTTTTTTTTTTTTTTTTTTTTTTTTTTTTTTTTTTTTTTTTTTTTTTTTTTTTTTTTTTTTTTTTTTTTTTTTTTTTTTTTTTTTTTTTTTTTTTTTTTTTTTTTTTTTTTTTTTTTTTTTTTTTTTTTTTTTTTTTTTTTTTTTTTTTTTTTTTTTTTTTTTTTTTTTTTTTTTTTTTTTTTTTTTTTTTTTTTTTTTTTTTTTTTTTTTTTTTTTTTTTTTTTTTTTTTTTTTTTTTTTTTTTTTTTTTTTTTTTTTTTTTTTTTTTTTTTTTTTTTTTTTTTTTTTTTTTTTTTTTTTTTTTTTTTTTTTTTTTTTTTTTTTTTTTTTTTTTTTTTTTTTTTTTTTTTTTTTTTTTTTTTTTTTTTTTTTTTTTTTTTTTTTTTTTTTTTTTTTTTTTTTTTTTTTTTTTTTTTTTTTTTTTTTTTTTTTTTTTTTTTTTTTTTTTTTTTTTTTTTTTTTTTTTTTTTTTTTTTTTTTTTTTTTTTTTTTTTTTTTTTTTTTTTTTTTTTTTTTTTTTTTTTTTTTTTTTTTTTTTTTTTTTTTTTTTTTTTTTTTTTTTTTTTTTTTTTTTTTTTTTTTTTTTTTTTTTTTTTTTTTTTTTTTTTTTTTTTTTTTTTTTTTTTTTTTTTTTTTTTTTTTTTTTTTTTTTTTTTTTTTTTTTTTTTTTTTTTTTTTTTTTTTTTTTTTTTTTTTTTTTTTTTTTTTTTTTTTTTTTTTTTTTTTTTTTTTTTTTTTTTTTTTTTTTTTTTTTTTTTTTTTTTTTTTTTTTTTTTTTTTTTTTTTTTTTTTTTTTTTTTTTTTTTTTTTTTTTTTTTTTTTTTTTTTTTTTTTTTTTTTTTTTTTTTTTTTTTTTTTTTTTTTTTTTTTTTTTTTTTTTTTTTTTTTTTTTTTTTTTTTTTTTTTTTTTTTTTTTTTTTTTTTTTTTTTTTTTTTTTTTTTTTTTTTTTTTTTTTTTTTTTTTTTTTTTTTTTTTTTTTTTTTTTTTTTTTTTTTTTTTTTTTTTTTTTTTTTTTTTTTTTTTTTTTTTTTTTTTTTTTTTTTTTTTTTTTTTTTTTTTTTTTTTTTTTTTTTTTTTTTTTTTTTTTTTTTTTTTTTTTTTTTTTTTTTTTTTTTTTTTTTTTTTTTTTTTTTTTTTTTTTTTTTTTTTTTTTTTTTTTTTTTTTTTTTTTTTTTTTTTTTTTTTTTTTTTTTTTTTTTTTTTTTTTTTTTTTTTTTTTTTTTTTTTTTTTTTTTTTTTTTTTTTTTTTTTTTTTTTTTTTTTTTTTTTTTTTTTTTTTTTTTTTTTTTTTTTTTTTTTTTTTTTTTTTTTTTTTTTTTTTTTTTTTTTTTTTTTTTTTTTTTTTTTTTTTTTTTTTTTTTTTTTTTTTTTTTGCGTTCAAATTTTTATACGTTTTCTAAATATGTCTTTATAATTATATTTTCTCTAAATATAATCCATCCTCAATGAATCTTCTCTTTTTCCCTTACAATGTAG